>BQNB010006681.1:0-95296 GCA_026074375.1 Tanacetum coccineum | reverse complement strand
ATTTCAGTCATCATAGACTTAATCTTGGAAGTGTCCTTCCTAAGAGAAGAAATTTCTCATTTAAGAGCAGTTTGAGAGAGTTTAACTCCAGACATCCGGGAGCTAAGATTCCAAGCCATATTAGTAGAGGTCTTCATCCAGGCAGTTGATGCTTCTTCTTGCTTAACAGCATGAGCTTGAATAGATTTCACAGTAGACAGAAGTACAGAGAAATCAAAGCCCTTTACTAAGGAAGTACCTCAGTGACGTTGGAAGATATTCTTGCAAAAGTCTTAGTGGCTTTATTAAGTTTCTGGTTAGTAGCAGGATCATCTTTGACTGCATTAGATATTTCTTTTACAAGCTGAGTGATGACATTCAGGCCTTTGTAGAGATCACTGATAGTAGTGCTACTTCTGTTAAGAGAACTCATAGAGGCTTCCATAAGTTTGTCAGTCTGATCTCTATGAGCGATGTTCTCATCATAGTATTGATCAACAGAGGCCTTAAGGTCAGCATATGAGACTGTTGCTTCTTCATGCTGATCCTATTGTTTCTTAGTGATTCTATTGAAGAGAACCTTGGACATCTTCCTGAGATACCTGATCAATTGCCTTTCAGTGAGAGAAAGAATGTTGTCAAACTTTTTGAGGTCAGGACTGGATGAATCAGAAGCAGATTCTTGAACATGAGATGGTTCAGGCTGATCTTGCTTTGGTGAGGGAGTTCTAACTTCTTTATCATCCTGAGGATCCTCATCTATATCATCCCCAGCAGCAAGTACTTCCTCATCACTTTCTTGAGCCTCATCCTCAGAGAGAAGAATAGCTTGAACATCTACATAAGTTAGTAGCATGGGTTGAGTATCTGGCTCCCCTTCATACGAAGGCTCACCTTTGTTTTTGGTTAGAGACTGGTACCTCAATCTAGAGGACTGGGTCTGGTCCTCCTGGTACTTAGCACCAGTCCCTGAGAGATCAGCAATAGGATTGTGTATTGGTTCCATATCAGCGGGTGGTATGTTTCCCCCTGAGTCTTTGTCCCCAAGTGACCCTTTAGGATGCGGTGTGGTTTTAGCCGTGCCTTCATAAGAAGTCGTGGAAGTTATGTCCCTGTCAAGGGGTTATTTGTTTCCCCCTGAGTCTTTGGGATGAGTAGCGATACCCTCAGGCAAAGGTTTGGATGGACGAGTGCCCTCATTGAGTATGGAAGGCAATCCCGTACTAGCGAGTTGTATGTTTCTCTCTAGATCTTGGGGATCAAGTACGGTGCCCAAGGAGACTGAGTGGGATTGCTCAGAACCCTTCGTTGGCTTGGGTGGTGATTCCTTGGTCTTAGTGGGCGGTCTTTTGGACTTAGGTTGTTTTCTCTTCTTAGAGAGTGCTCCTGAAGCCTCAGGGCCCTGTTACTTGGGTAAGGTTGGAGCCACAGTCTGAGACTTCCTTTTCTTTGGCTTTGCAACTAAAGGAGGTGGAGACACTAAGTCCCTCTGATTGTTTACAACAATCATATAGGCCATTAATTCAATATCAGTGACTTTGGATGTCCTTTGTAAAATTAAAGTTACTCAGGATGGGGGGTAGAAACCCAAATTTTTTATCCTGAGTATAGTCAGAACCCAGTAACACTTGCAAAGCACATGAGATAAATCTAGGGTATGAAACGTATTTTAGCCTAGACTTATTCAGTAGCTTGGTTACGAGATCACTATAAATGATCTCCCCTATGTCAACCTCAGTCCCAGGATGAGACTGTAGGCTAAAAGCTGCTGGATGGAGTTTACTTGCTTAGTGGAGGAGTAATTCCCGCCGAGAACCTGAATCACAAAAGTGAACAGAATTCTCCAAGCCACAAGAAAGGAGTTTTTCAGGACTGGGATTTTGTCTAGGTAACTCGGGTTGATGGAAATTTTGCCCAATTCCTTCCTAACGACCTTAGGTGTGGGATGATCAACATATTTACCATTATTATAATCAAGACCAGTTGATGAACAAAAAGTTTTGAAATCAAGGGTCAAAGGTCGTTACCCGTTTGAGACTGAAAACTTGATGAGAAATTCCATAAGGGGGCGTTTCTCAAGCTCACCAGTTGATGGAAAAAGGGACAAAGGCAACAGCAGTGCTCCAAAACTCCCTGAGGAAGTTCTGATAGACCACTGAGGGATAGTTGGTAAAAGCATTATACAAAGGACAGCTTCGCAAAAATTTCATTATGAGCTTGTAGGCAGGCACATTTGGTGGGTAGTTAAAGTTTCCCACCACATTGTTGGTCTGAAAAATCACGTTGTCCATAGTCATGTCTGTCCATTAAGGAGCATACTTGATTGTTTTTTGTTTTGCCATTTTGATATGAGTATTGTTTTGAAAACAAAAAGGTTTTAATGGCAGAATACCACACACCATATGGTCACAAGTTTATTTCAAACTTGAATGCTACCGTGAAATGTGTGATATATTGTCAAAAGGGAATATACGAAGATGGATATCTTTGTATGGAACACAATTGACCAAAAATAAACGTTTGAAAGAAGTATTTCAATGAATAACTGATTAAGAGATAAGCTTTTTACCGAAAAATTAAAGAACACCCACACTTTTGCTTTGAGAGAGAATTTGAGCAGAGGTTATTTGCTTTTGAAATTTTTGTGTGTGTTCTAGTTTTGATGAAGGGTATTTATAGAGGGTGTGTGAAAAGGTTTTTTATTATTTTAAAATTTTCATTTTTTGAAAAAAGTTAAAATTGTTTTGGGAATGCATTTAATGCTATAACCCACTAGTTGCACGATTCCCTCTTTTACGGCTATAGTGTAGCCGTTTCGTTATCTTTTACTTTTGCAGTCATGACGTATGGATAACGGTCAAGAGTCTTTTGATTAGATATGTTGGGAATAGATTGTGTGCATGGGAGTGAGCATTAAATACTTGTTGGGGCTAATTGAGTGAAATTAGAAGTGGGGGCCCATGACTATTGGATGACAGTTAGACAAGGAATATTTGTTCCTTATTAAATGTGTTCAGTCACAAACCTAGGACATTAAGTAACTAAATACTTGGAGCATTTAGTTACTTCATTTAATGTGTCCCTCAGTGTCATAGGATTCATGTGGGTTTCAAGGAAATGGTTTCAGGGAAATGGTTTCAGGAAGAAGAATATACACCATACTGAATACGGTTAATCAGGGAGACTGATTAATAAATATTCAACATGCCTAATTCTGCTTTCAATCTGGTAAAAGTAGGTTCATCCAAGGGTTTTGTGAAGATATCAGCTAGCTGATACTCAGTGGGGATGAAGTGTAATTCAATATCTCCTTTAAGGATGTGATCCCTGATGAAATGATATCTAATATCAATATGCTTGGTTCTTGAGTGAAGTACTGGATTGTTGGATATTGCAATGGCACTGGTGTTGTCGCAAAATATAGGTACCATCTTATAATGGATGTCATAGTCACTGAGTTGACTTTTCATCCATAGGATACTTGCACAACACCCAACAGCAGCAACATATTCAGCTTCAGCTGATGACATAGCCAATGACTGCTATTTCTTGGCACTCTAACAAACCAATTTTCCACCAAGTATTTGGCAGGCACCTGAAGTGCTTTTTCTATCCATATTGCAACCAGCATAGTCTGAGTCTGAATATCCTTTGAGATCAAAGCCTGAACATTTTGGATAATACAAACCAAGGGTGGGGGTACCTTTCAGGTACCTTAGGATTCTTTTCACAGCTATTAGATGTGATTCCTTTGGATTGGATTGATATCTTGCACATAGGACTGTGGAGAATTAGATATCAGGCCTTGTTGTAGTCAAGTACATTAGTGACCCAATCATTCCTCTGTATGAGGTCTCATTAACTGATTTGCCAGCTAAATTAGGACCTAAGTTGTTTGGACGAACCAGGGGTGTTTTTACTGAGGAACTATCAGAAATTTCATATTTATTGAGTAAGTTCCTGGTGTACTGTTCTTGACAAATTGAGATGCCTTTGTCATCTTACTTGATTTGCAATCCAAGGAAGTAGGTGAGTTCACCCATCATACTCATTTCAAATTTCTTTGTCATTAGTTTCTCAAACTGCTTACAAAGTTTATAACTTGTTGAGCCAAATATGATGTCATCTACATACACTTGAACAAGGAGAACTTCTCCTTTTGATTTATAGATAAACAATGTGTTATCTATTCTTCCCCTGGCAAACTTGTTTTGAATAAGGAAAGTAGAGAGAGTCTCATACCATGCTTGGTGCTTGTTTTAGACCATAAAGAGCTTTGTCAAGCTTACAAACATAGTCAGGGAACTCACTACTTTCAAAGCCAGGAGGCTGTTTGACATAAACTTCTTCTTTCAGTTTACCATTTAGGAAGGCACTTTTGACATCCATTTGGTAAACTTTGAAGTTCATGTATGTAGCAAACGCAAGAAATATCCTAATGGCTTCCATTCTTGCCACTGGTGCAAAGGTTTCATCGTAGTCAATTCCTTCTTCCTGACTATAGCCTTGTACAACCAGTCTTGCTTTGTTCTTTGTTGTTGTGCCATGCTCATCTTTCTTATTCTTGAATACACATTTGGAACCTATGGATATTTTTCCATAAGATAGAGGAACAAGAGTCCATACTTTTTTTTTATAGAACTGATTCAGTTCTTCCTGCATGGCATCAATCTATCTTGGGTGCTTCAGTGTCTCAAATACCTTTTTAGGCTCTATCTCAGAGAGAAAATCAGCAAATAGACATTTACTTGCTGAGGCAGCTATAAGCTTGGCAGCCATGCTTCTTGTAAGAATGCCTTTACCAGGATCACCAATGATATTTACAAGTTTAATGTGTTGATCTCTTGACCATATATCCTGAGGAACAGGATGAGAACTTGTAGAGGATTAGTTTATGATGTGAGACTGATATTTACAAGTTTAATGTGTTGATCTCTTGACCATATATCCTGAGGAACAGGATGAGAACTTGTAGAGGATTAGTTTATGATGTGAGACTGATATTTACAAGTTTAATGTGTTGATCTCTTGACCATATATCCTGAGGAACAGGATGAGAACTTGTAGAGGATTGGTTTATGATGTGAGACTGAGTGAAATCAGGGACTAAAGGTTCAATAATGGATCCTGAAACTTTAGTATTGTTCCTTGATGGTACATTAATGGGTTGAGTGATCATTTGATCATTCTGAACATTTGGTTCATGTGTCCCTTCAGTGTTTATTTGATCAGGAAGACTTTCATCATCCTTAGTGTGAGGTATTTTAGGCTTATTAGGAGCAATTACTTCAGGGACATGATTTTCTTGGGTAATTTCAGTGAGTGATCGTCCATGAGGAATGATGTAGTATGAGACATTAGAATATACTTGATATTGTCTAGATGGGTCATCCTCTTGAAATTCATCAGGAGGATATCTAGAGGAATCATCAATTCATATCTCATCTACTGAGGTATTCATAAACCTGATGGCTTCCATACTTTCATTAAATATTACATGATAAGTATCCTTTATTTGTTGTCTTCTTATGTTATAGACTCTGAAAGCCTTTGAGACAGAGGAATATCCTAAGAAATATCCATCATCAGCTTTAGCATCAAATTTGCCTAGATGATCCTTGTGATTATGAATAAACACATGACATCTAAACACATGAAAGTAACTGATATCAAGAATTCTTTCCCTGAATATTTCATAGGATGTTTTATCATGTCTTTTGACAATGATTGATCTATTTTGAGTATAGCAGGCTGTTCTGACTGAATCAGTCCAGAAGTGATTAGAAAGTATTGATCCATTCAGCATAGTTCTAGCAGCCTCAATGAGAGTTTTGTTTCTCCTTTCAGCTACACCATTTTGTTCAGGTGTATAAGGAGAAGAGAAATTTTAAGAAATTCCTTTCTCATCACAGAAACTCTCAAGCTCATGATTTCTAAACTTAGTTCCATTATCAGTTCTGATT
The DNA here is from genome assembly GCA_026074375.1 of Tanacetum coccineum. Classification (NCBI taxonomy): domain Eukaryota; kingdom Viridiplantae; phylum Streptophyta; class Magnoliopsida; order Asterales; family Asteraceae; genus Tanacetum; species Tanacetum coccineum. The sequence goes on along the minus strand of BQNB010006681.1, from coordinate 89,354 downwards.
TGTTTGACCTTTACATCATTTTGGTTTTCTACCATCCTGATAAAAGACATAATCATTTCAGGTGCTTGACTCTTCTTCCTAAGAAAGTATACCCATGTGTACCTTGAGTACTTATCAATAATGACTAGGGTATATTTCTCATGATTTATAGACATTAGACTTACTGGTCCAAACAAGTCCATATGAAGAAGATGCAAACACTTCCTGATGGAGAAGTTTTGCTTAGTTTTGAATGAAGCTCTATGGTGCTTCCCTTTTTCACATGTTGTGCAAGATTAATCCTTTGAATAAACTAGTGATGGAAGACCAAGAAATGTGTTTTGTTTGGCAAGTTTATTAATGTTCTTGAAATTGAGATGTGATAGCCTTTTATGCCATAACCAGTTTACACTTTCTGAGGATTTGGCAAAGAAGCAGGCTTCATTTGGACTCAGTGATGACATGTCAAGGACATATACATCATTTCTTCTAGATGCTATCAGGATAATTCTTTGTTAGCATTAAATATTGTTCCTTGCTTATCATCAAACTGTACAATATACTTAGCATCACAGAGTTGACTAATACTAGTTAGATTGTACTTAAGACCATTTACAAAGGCTGCTTTTGTAAAAACTATACCCCTACAGTTTATTGAACCATATCCCTTAGTAATACAAGATGAGTTATCACCAAACACTACCTTAGGATCTGGTTGCTCTACATATTTATGTAGATAACTCTTTACTTTAGTCATACTCCTTGAGCATCCACTTTCCAAGTACCAGATGGGCTCCCTGATGTGTCTCTGCACAAATAATAAACTTGGGTTAGTTTTTTTGTGAACCCACTTTTTGGTGGGCTCCTTGGCCTTTGCAGCCTGAATTTTCTCACCTCTTTTGAAGTGATCAAATTCATTATGGTCAGAAGTGGAGTGTACAGTGCTTCCACATGTGTTACACTTTACCCCAATTGAGGACTCATTAGACTGAGAGGATTCAGCTAGTACTCTTTCTCTAATTTGAATAACATGATTGTGTCCTGAGGTAAAGTGATCATAGCTTCCATAGATTTCACACTCAGTGTAGTTTCTACAATCATCAGGCATGTGATCATTAAAGCCACAGTGTGTGCATGGTAGGAAAGGCTTTGCCTTTGCTCTCAAGATCTGCTTGGAAGAAGATACATATTGATAAGGCTGAGCCTTGTAGTTCTCGCTTCTTTTTAGTGAAGCAATATACATCTCATGATCTGAGGTCCTATGATCCTTCCTTTTGCATATCATGTAGTAGAGAATCCTATAGCAATCATCAGTTGAATGATTGGTATAGTGACAGAGTTCACACTTAAGTTGTGGCTTTTAAATAGGCTTGGGCCTGAATGATTTTGATGAGCCAATACTCTGAACTGTGGGTTTAGAGTCTTGACTTATTTTAGATGGGTCAACTGATTTGGATGACTCAGCCTTTTGAATCTTTGAATTTGATTCATGAGTCTTTTAGTCATAGTTGACCTTTTCATCTATTAACATCTAAACAAGTTTTGTTAATTCATTTAATCTTGATTCTTGTTTAGTGTCTTTGACTTTAGTAGGAACTGAAGGTGTGGTTTGCTTAGATTCATTAACAGTGACAGTTCCTGAAACACTTTCGTTAGGAGAAGCATGTGTTTTAGGCTTTGTGTGCTTCATAATACCTAAGCCTGGTCTCTCTTTTGGAGAGTGAGGTTGAAAGGTCAATGGCATTACCTCTGAGCTTGGTGAAGCTCCCTGAAGAGTTTTTAGGGGAGGTAGTGGAGTAAGGAATTCAGCTTCTGAATCTTTAGATGATTTAGTAGTATTTGAAGTTTCAAGAGACTCATTGACAGCTTGACTTTTAGGGACTAGAATTCTTCCAGTATTAAAGTTTGGAAGTTTGCTGTCAGGATTAAGTCTCTCAACCCAGTCTTTGGTTTTTGGAACCATTTCTTGGTCATACCATATGGAAGCAGGAATGAAAAGATTTTCTTTTTCATTCCTTTTAGATGATCACTCAGTGAGTAATCACCACCAAGAACTTTCTTCTTTTGGTAAAGAATTTGCTCACTGATGCACTGACTAACCTTTTTTGAGCTAGTTAGCCATTTTTCATTGATCTTTTTCTCCTATTTGAGTTTTTCTTGAAGAGCATGATTTAACTTTATAAGTTTAGTGTTTTGAATTTGAAAAGTGTCAGCATCAAGCTTGGCTTGTTTTAAGATTAGCAATTCATCTCTACACTTATTTAATTCAAAAACTATTTTGTTATACTTAGAAAGTAAGTTTAATCGTTGCTCTTCAACAAAATTAAGATCAATGTTGATATACTTCAGGTAATTTTGCCAATCGGTATCTTCATCCATAGAGAGAAGTGTGTTTACCTTTCTCATGGTTATGTCGACCCATTCACCATTACGAGCATGACTCTTTCCAATAGTAAGCTCATCATCAGCTAGAGCCATTAGTACCTTAACCTGCATGACTTCTTCCTTATCAGAAACCTCTTCCTCATCCCAATCAAAAGTTTCAGCGACTAAACCTTTGTTCTTTGGTTGGAAGGTCTTTGGGTTCTGAGAACTTGAAGGACTTGCCTTAAGAAGTGCAAGCTTAGCTTTCATCTTCTTGTACTCAGCCTTGTAATCTTTCTGAAACTTTGGATCAGATTGATTATTTGAGTTAGAAGAAGACTGAATAAGTTTTGGAGAAAACTTTGGTTGAAAGCCTTTAGACACTGATGAGTAATTATTCACTGGTGATTTGTTAGAAGGTTCAGACATTTTAGAAAAACAGTCTCATGCAAAATGACCTTTTTTGCCACATTTGTAACATTCAGTATTTGCATTTGCCTTTTGACCTGATAAATTGTTTCTTCTTTTTATAAAATGTTTTGAGTTTGCCAAAAAGGCTCTTTCCTGATACTCAATATCTAAGTCTCTTAGATACTCCTCACTGGTCCTTTCATCTACTTCATCATCAGAATTTTCTTAGAAATCCTGAATGACATTGTTAGAGAAAAAGGCGGTAGAGATTGGAGTGCCTGAGGGAGTGGAAATGAGGGCCTTTTGGTTTCAGAATACCTTCTTTGGATTAGGTTATCCTTATAGACAAACCTTTCATAGATATCTGCAAGGTCAAGGGTCCGAGTATGATTGGCATTCCTCAGTCCCTGAGAGAAAGTTAGCCATTTCTCAGGGAGATTGTTCACAAAACCAACATTGATTTCGTGTTTAGAGAGGTTAACGCCATCATTGGCAAGCTCATTGAGCAGGGTCTTAAAGCGGGTGTAGGTTTGTAAGAGACTTACAGTGGACTTTGCCCTGAAAGTTTGATACTCAAGTTCAGATCCATGATCCTATTTTCCTTGGTATCTGAGGGACCTTCAAAGCTGTGAACCAAGTCAGTTCATGTTTCTTTCGCTGAAACACAGCTAATGACAGATTCCATTATGTCATATAGTAGACATGACATAATGATGCTCTTAAAGCACTGGTCTTGAACGACCACCCTCCTCTCATCAGGAGTCTATTAGGACTCAGGCCTAGCATCACCTTCAGCAGGTTTTGGCTGAAATGGACCATCCTTAATACATTTGAAATAGTATGGTTCTATTCCTGCTAAGTAGCAAAGCATTCGCTTTTTCCACTTATTAAATTTTCCCGGCTCTAGTTTAGGAGCAATAGCAGCGTAGCTACCTCCCTTTTTGTTAACTAGCTGAGGTATATCATTTACTATAGCCATTTAAGGATCTAGGTTTTAAAAGCTTAAATAAATTAGTGTTATGTAAGCTTTACAAACCTGAGGCTCTGATACCACTTGTTGTTCCCACTTTGTTAGTGAACAATAACTACAAAGTTATCATTAAATAACTCATGGCTTGCTAGTAAAGTAAACAATTAGTTTATTAAAGAGATTTTTGTGCAAATAGTTATTATAAATAAGTACGAGACATAAAAATAACTTTTCAACGTTTAAATCTTTTTATTAAGAATTATATCCCATTGTATACGGAACTACAATGGGGATTGAATGACAATGTGTGTGTGTGATCTCCTTACTAATAACTTTGCATAAACCTAAAGTGTTATGCAAAGTTAACTACTATGCTAACCAACTGAGCTTGCTCAGGGACTTAGTAGATTTGGAGGAGTAGATGTGTGTTTGTGAAAGATACGACTTTGAATGCATAAACTTACATCTACTCCTTTACAAGAGTTCTATTTATACTACTTAGGAAGGGTCACCCTTACATGGGTGTTAAGCACTTATCTTAGATCTGATAGGTTAGTACATTTGTATTGCTTTGTCCCTATCACGATATCTATTCTAAGTATGTGACAAATGCTCTTTCCAAGTTCAGTTCCTGACACTGAGCTTGTTGTATACCTTCTTCAGGATAAGTTGACTTCACAAGATAAGAGCTTGGACTTATCTGCTTTTAAATTGTCTCGCTTATTCTTCAGTCTCTTGTCTTCAGGGTCTTCTAGTTGTTGGAGATCGTATGGGGCTCAGTCAGTCTATTGCCATGACTTACTGAACCCATCACCTTCTTCTTTGGCTCGGGCTTCATTCACTGAGTACCGCCTCACTGAATGCTAGAGTCTTTCTTGTATACTCAGGCTGCGCATCTTGAAGGTAAGTCACTGAGCGACTATTCACTCAGTGACCTTGGAATGTTAAAGGTTATTTACACTTAGGTTATATTGTATTCAAATCCTATGTGAAAGATCATTGGGCACTGAATTGGCCCAACACATTACATTAACAAGGGTGACGGGGAATAAAATTAGAGAAAACAACTAGTTAGTAGTGCATGGTTGGGTAAACATATTTGTTTAACCATACAAGTTTTTCCATCAATTTTACTTTTCTGCATAATTAGGAGTAGTTTAATTTAGTAGTTTAATCAACCCACTCTAAAAACCCGAAATTTACTTGCTTTAAAAAATTATAAAATTATAAAAATAATCTTCTGCCAACCCTTAGACCTTAGTAAACATACAATTCGAGCCTACCCAAACTATTCCCCTAGAGAATAATAATAATCCCTAAGTATTGCATATACTACACTAAAACGGTTAGGTACACTGCCTAGGAGGGTTGTAAAACTTTTGTGGTGCAACCCCAGCGCATCAGAACCCACTTTTTGGTGGGCTCCTTGTCTTTAGCAGCCTGAAGTGTTTCACCTCTATTGAAGTGATCAAATTCAGTATGGTTAGAAGAAGAGTGCACAGTACTTCCACAAGTATTACAACTTAGAGTCTTAGACCTACTAAGGAGTTACTTGACTAAGAGGATTCAAAAACTACTCCTCTCTGACCACAAAATGAACACATTGTGTCCTTAAGTGTCAAAACATTGAAGACACTATAGAGGGATGTGAAATACGTTTTCATGACTTATTCACAGCATATAAAACTTCAAGTCTTGAGAGACTCGAGTGGTGTACTAATCTACTTTGCAATGAGAACAATAAGTGGATAGAGAGAAGAAGAGAGACCATGATATATACTGGTTCGGGAAGGGAGGTTTAGTCCTTCCATACATCCAGTTACAAATCCACGACACCTATACTATTCCTAGTATAATCCTTATGGTAGACTATAAACCGTATTACAAATTAAACTCCACCGACTTCACAAAGCTCGACTCTCATGAACAGAAATTACTACCTATAAAATTCAAGCCCTCAGAATCCACCCCTAAGAACCCGTGATTCAACTTAACCTATAAACTCTAAAATCCTTCTCCTTGGAAGCTTTCCAAAACCCCAACTAGATCCCCAATGATCTAGGCTTGATCCCACGGATACAAGACTTCCCTTACAACTTGATAGATTGAAAAGATAGATGGTGAACCAAGTCCTAGCCTAGCCTAGAGACTCGGTTCTAATAGAAAGGGCATGAGAAAGAAGACCCTTGACAAAACACACACAAGGAAATTAAGTTAGTTACTTGTTGGCTCTCCTTCGGAGATATGGGTAGTTCAACTTCAATAGAATGATATCATGAAGTTTGGAACACTTGATGTTAGACTTAGAGGATTAGAGAAGAGAAAAGAGAGAAAAGAATGTTTGCAAGAGGTGAGGAATACAAAGGCCAAGGGTGAATATTTATAGGCCAAAGTCCCAAATTGTTAAAAAACAATTCGAGTCTAGCGTGCTGCCCACGCGTCAGTGCGTGGCTAGCTCGCCAGATTCTTGAGTTTGTTTTTCTTCGTGACTTTGGCATTTTAAATACCCGCTCTTGTTAAACCCCTAATTGTACTTCATACTATGACATTTCAATCATTCTTATACTAAAGGTCAGCCAACTCAAATAGCCACTTGATAAAATGTTTGTGAAGTATTAAAAGCGTTTTGCTTATCCGATAATGTAAAGAGAGAAAAGGATTATCGAAAAGGGGTATTTTGGGTATTCCTCAAAATGGTAACTAGCATAGTTAGGATCCAACTAAAGGTTTAAAGAGCTAGTTAGAGTACAAGAGAATATTCGTGAAATATTCTTTGCTTGGAGAGAAAGGGGAGGAGAATTTGAAATTTGAATTTCAAATTGAATTAGCCACATGTTGGATAAGGATGAATGAGTTGTGTATGAGTTGTCATGATGTGATGGAAAGTAGCCTCTTGATTTTGTTTGAAATAGAGGGTGAAGATGTAAGGAAGAGAGGTAAGTATGATAGGTGATATCGCAAGATCAAAGGTGATAAGAAGGTTGTGTTTTTATATGAGTGAGAAGTGAATTTTTATAAGAGAAGTTGTGTTTGTTTAAGATGAGAGATCAATCCAATGGTTGAGAAAAGAATGAGGCATTTTGGATTAATGAGGTGGCTTGATCAAGGGTAGAAGTGAAAGTGTGTTTGTTTGAGTTTCAATCTAATGATGGAGAAAGGAAGAGTGTGTGAACTTGGATTGATGACATGGCTTGATCAAGAGTGAGGATAATGGAGTGTGTGTGTGTAATTTAAATGTTATAGAGAAGAAGGTGAATAGTAGATATGTGGTAGAGAATGTTTTGATAGGATATGGAAGATCCTTGGTTGGAATGTAGGGAACATAAGGTATAACAAGTATGATGCGTATTTTATTTTAAAATTTACTTTTACTAAGTTTTAAATTTATAAAACTCGATCTACATGAAACGCACTAACGGGCAGAGAACCCGATCGTGGGTAGTATAGAATAGTAAATCCGAGGTCGTCCCAAGAGCTAAGTTGTAATTAGATTTAATCTGAAATGTCACGTTTAGAAAATGGTTTTTGAATTGATTTGAAATGAATTTAAAATAATAATAAAATTAAATACTTAAAATTTAAAGGGTTTGGAGATATCAGGAGAGAAAACGTGCTAACCTAGTTACTTCATTACTACTGTTATGAAAATGTTTTCCTCTGCAATGTTAAACTATGGTTTCATTAGTGGTTTCTAAGGTCGATAGACTTGAATAGGCATATATAGTCTATCATATACTTCCCGCGATTCTGACTCAGTCCAAATCATATAGGAAGTAGGATATCCAGGTTGTAGCGATTAATCCCAACTATTCCCAAAACTTATCTAATAACCTATACAGATTATTAACTCCCTCTGAAAGAGTTCCTATGCTTTTTAAGTATATTGAGTGATAAGTGCGGAGACCGATTAGTTCCTACACTAGGGGTCGGAGTCATAGATCCTCCCTAGTACCCGATGGATCACATATTGACTAGATAATCTAATAATAGGGCAAGCAAGGTCCAAACCACCCGTACTACCAAAACCCAAGGTTACATAATAGTCAAAGAATATCTAACGAAACCATAATCTAACAGGAAACAAACTATATAACAATGGTAATTACAAAACTAGGCAAGCACTTTAAGTGCTTAGCCGCTCATGGTAACGGAAACACAACAAGAAATAGAAGTAATCATAGATTGAAAGATCCTTACAACATTCGTATTTGAACAATTAGATACAAAAAGTAAGTAAAGCGTTGATCTCCCTTGGACTCCAGGTGGAATTCTTTGAAGGTTGGAAGCCTTTGTCGCCTCTCCAATTGGCGTGGAGGAAGTGATGTTGGAATAGCTTGAATGAGGCCTCTATTTATAGGTATCGAACCTATTACGGCGTAACTGATAAAGGTGTTACACCGTAACCTCATACACGGCATTCCATAAATAAGCAATTGTTGCGGCGTAACAAGATATTGTGTTACGCCGTAACCTTCAAATAATTTCCATACGTACGCGATCTTCATTCCATATTTGTGGATCTTCATGGTTACGGCGTAACCATAAGGGGTGTTACGCCGTAACCCTATCTTGGGTAAGATTTCCTTCCAAATACTTGTTTACCGCATAACTAGATATGGTGTTACGCCGTAACCTTTTCCTTGTTCTTTGTACTTGCTTAATTTATGTTACGGTGTAACCATTTTTGGTGTTATGCCATAACATTCTTCAGGTAATTACACTTTAAGCCCTTTTTTCCTTGTTTTTTTGTCAATTTCTTACATTTCACTTGGGAAATTACAAAATGATAGAAAATATCTCATTTTCGAGTATTAGTGAAACATTTGCAGGTAATATAGGGGGTATTTTACCACCAAAAAGTATTAAATATTTGATGTTATCAAATATCCCCCACTTGACTTCTGCTTGCCCTCAAGTAGAACCTGTTAGAACATTTCATAAAAAGATTTCTCGAGAATAATTTCAAGAAATGAAATCTAAAAATCTTAGGCTAAAAAGCATTCAAAGCCGAACACCTCATGAAAAAGGGATAAAAAGTCACTCAACTCTCTACTAGTCTAAGTGTTTCATTTTTGGGGTGATCGCTCTATTGCACAGTCATATCATGTATTCTATCATAAGCTTGGAAAGTACACAAATCTGCACCAGTTAGAATTAGGGTCTAAATAATTCTCGAAGGCAACAAGGGTAATATGGTTTTAAAGGGTGATAAAGGGGTTAGGATAGACATGGGATACACATTTAATGGTTGTTAATATAAAAACACAAAACAAATAGTCTAAAGTAATCTAAGGTTGTCATAACTAGCCACTGTCCATCCATGGGTCCAAGAGTCTAAGTCCAAAAATCTGATCTTCAATAATGGGCTACTAGCTCCATTCTTCATGAGTATTGGGATGACTTGGTGTAATAATGGGCTACTAGCTCCATTTTTCATAATTACTGAGATGTCTTGGTGCAATAATGGGCTACTAGCTCCATTTTTTTATTTTTTATTTTGCACCATCTTTACATTTTTTAGCACATGGGTGGCTTTTTGTTTCACCCTCTTTTCTTCACTTTCTTCATGATAAATATGCAAATGTTACAGGAGTTTATATCTTTAATTATTGCCCCTGCAACATCCGATATTATACGCACATCCCCCCACTTGAGATAAACAATGTCGAAAGTGGTGATACAAGGGGGTCTTTATAGATCATAACTGATTGGTCTTCCACGAATGCATATAATTCTCGTTCCCATTCCCCCTAAACCATAGACTTAAGTAGCCAGAGATTTCAAAAAAAAAAGACTACAGAGTAGGCTAAGATGAAATGGTGTAACGAAACATATAAAGTAGGGTGAAAACATAGATTGGCTCAACATGGGTGATCTAGGGGTATCTTGCACTAATAATGAGTGCAACAAAAGGGTTTATCATGGGAGGTCGACAAGTTGATGTAACAAGTCAATAAACATACACATATTGGATATTTAGGTGATTTCCTAAGTGTTGCCTTCTTGAACTATCTATTCCTGCTAATTAATTTGGTCTCGAAATGATGTACATGCCAAGTTCTAAAGTCTACAATACTACCGGCACACTCAAGATTTTGGTGGATTTTTGAGTAATATGATGGAAATGGAATGTTAGGCATAAATCTTACCAAGTAATAATAAAGGGTAATGTGCATTTGGCAAAGATTAATTCTAGTTATTTAAGAAAAATTTGTCAAAAATTTTAAAATTGGCAAAATTTTCAAAGAAAACTAGAAAATCAAAGGCAAAACATACGTCAAATATTAATTCTACTCCCATCCCCCACTTGAATTGTACAATGTCCTTATTGTATACTAAGGAAATGAAATAAAAAGGAAAGAGTAGAATTAAGACAAGAAACTCCCTGAGCATTGCTTCGAGATTTAAAATTTGGCGGAAATCTTTTAGATTATCTTCGTCTTCCCGCAAGCTCTTTATCCCCTGTGATCACAAAAACAAACCAAAGCATAAAATCGTTCTATAAGAATTATAAAGTGTACATGAAATACAAACCTAACTCACTTTCGTAGGAATCACGGTTGCATTTAGCATATGCAACAAGCCTTTTAAACCACTTGGTGGCCCAAGTGGACGAGTTTAGTCTCGTGAGGGCTTCCAAAGAACATACCCACAAAGTCCATTTACGTATACAAGGTTTAGACATGTTTAAAACTTAAATTTTTAGGATTTCAGAAGGAGGTTATGGCGTAACTCTGGTGGTTACGTCGTAATCAAGTGGTATGAAATTTTTTAAAGTTTTAAGATTACGAGCGTAATCGTGAAAATGGGTTACGATCTTACCTATACTATAATGGTTATACGGGCGTAAACTAAATTTGTTACTTAAATTCGTTACGCCATAACTGCTGCAGATTCAACAAGGTTACCACACGATTATGAGTCGAGCCAGTCTCGACTATTGCCTCCTAGCTGCTGGAACCTGTAAAACAAAGTTAAAAACATACAACCCAACTAATATGTAGAACGAAAGATAGTCATGGGGTGCCTCCCACAAAGCGCTTGTTTTTGTTTGAGTCACGAGCTTGACTCCACCCTTATTTGCCAAGTAATAAGGTGTTCTTTCCTTTATTTGAGATTAAGTGCGAGTGAGAGTAGTAATGAACACCATGATTGTGTAAATTTACTACTGGGTAGGGGAATGACAAATTAGAACCATACTGTTGGTTTGCTGCTGAGATTTCATTTTCCTTGATGATTGGCTTACTTGGTGTAGTAATTTTTAAATGAAGGTCTCACAATCATATGTCTTCATAACAGGGTTATCATATTCCTTTTCAGCAACCTTTGTAATATTAAAAAATTCCTCCTCAAATTTGTTTAATTACTTGTTAAACATGGGATTTGTAGCCGGTGCTACATAATCGTCGTCAGGTGGTGTGATGTAAACCGTATGAGGGGTTAAAGGTTACATTACGCTATCATTTAGAGGAATATCATAATCCTGTTCCTTTTCCCTTACAATTTTATCCTTATCATGGACTGGTCCCAGTGGTATATATGGTTGCACTACTGGTTCAAGGTAGGGTAGAGTGTGTATGGTAGGTGTTAGAAATTGCATCAACCTTTCTACATCCTTGCATGTAATGTCCCAACCGACATCCATGTCCCCTTCATCTTCCTGAGCTTTCGTATTATGAATTTCCTCAGGATTTCCAATCATGCGAATGGTTTTGCGAGTTCTGTAAGGGCTACCCATTTGTTTCTTCAAATGTCCTAGAAACGGCGTAGGTGATAAGTCACGAGGAACCGGCTCCTTCATGTTTTCCTTACCTATTGTCGTTATTGCCTTGACTTTTTCTCCTGTATTAGTGAGGACTTTATGGGTTAATTGATAAGCTTTTTCCTGTAGGTTCTTTATTGTATTTTTAAGTGCCATTATGTTTGATTCCTTGTTGTCAAGGATCTTCCTCATCCTTTCATCATCCGCGGTTTATTTTTTAATTGTGTCTTCGCAAAATTTAATGATGGTTTCTTCCAAGGATTCCATATATCTGCTATGCTTGATTACCTCGTCCTCTTTTTTGAGAGGGTACTCATTGGTTAGATGTTCCCCTTTAAAACTTTCGTGAATGGCATCAACGTTGTCCATGACATCGTTAATTCTTTCCCTAGTGGCTGTTTCATCATACCAGTCATGCGAATAGTCTGTCATGACTTGTATTAATTCTAGGGCTTGTGTTGGTGTCATTAGAGGAATGAACCCGTTAGAGTTGAGAATTTTACGAGTGGGTATGTCTAATCCAGTGTAGAAGATATGAACCTTCTGTTGACAGTTCAGATCGTGCAACGGACATTGGTAAAAAAGATCATTGTATCTTTCCCAAGCATGATACAATGTCTCGTCCCTCTCTTGCTTGAAATTGCGGATTTCTTTTAATTTCTTGGCAGTTATGAAAGGGTGACAATATCTCCAAATAAATTCTTTTTTAAGGAGATCCCATGTAGTGATTGTCCCTACTGGAAGCCTATTTTTCCATCTTAAGGCTCGTCCCTTGAGTGTAATTGGAAATCCCCTAAGCATAATTGCATCGTGAGTGACGCCAGGGAAGTGGAAAAGATCCACAATCTCTAATACCATACGCACATGTTCGTAAGCGTCTTCATCATCGGTGCCTGCGAAAAGTTTGCGTGTTAATTCCCTCATAAAGTTTGCATTTATCTCAAATTTGACGTCATCGCCAATTTTGGGGTTCACTATGCCTGGTTTAATGTCATCTGGAAACAAAGCTATGTACTGCTCCATGGTGAGCGCGTTGATGTCTACATCATCTTCTATATCTGAAAACTAGCAGAATATATTTACAAAAGGAAATATATACAGAAATTCAAATTATTACTAATTTTTAGCTCCCCGATAACGGCGCCAAAAACTTGATGCGTGTTTTATTTTAAAATATATTTTTACCAAGTTTTAAATTTATAAAACTTGATCTACCTGACAACGTACTAACAGGCAGAGAACCCGATCGTGGGTAGTATAGAATGGTAAATTCGAGGTCGTCCCAAGAGCTAAGTTGTAATTAGTTTTAATTTCAAATGTCACGTTTAGAAAATGGTTTTTTGAATTGATTTGAAATGAATTTAAAATAACAATAAAATTAAATACTGAAAATTAAAAGGGTTTGGAGATATCAGGAGAGAAAATGTGCTAACCTAGTTACTTCATTACTACTGTTATGAAAATGTTTTCCTGTGCAATGTTAAACTATGGTTTCATTAGTGGTTTCTAAGATCGATAGACTTGAATAGGCATATATAGTCTATCCTATACTTCCCGTGATTCTGACTCAGTCCAAATCGTATAGGAGGTAGGATATCCAGGTTGCAGTGATTAATCCTAACTATTCACAAAACTTATCTAATAACCTATACAGATTATTAACTCCCTCTAAAAGAGTTCCTGTGCTTTTTAAGTATATTGAGTGATAAGTGCGGAGACCGGTTAGTTCATACACTAGGGGTCGGAGTCATAGATCTTCCCTAGTACCCGATGGATCCCATATTGACAAGATAATCTAATAATAGGGCAAGCAAGGTCCAAACCACCCGTACTACCAAAACCCAGGGTTACACGATAGTCAAGGAATATCTAACGAAACCATAATCTAACAGGAAATAAACATCATAACAATAGTAATTACATAACTAGTCCAGCACTTTAAGTGCTTAGCCGCTCATGGTAACGGAAACACAGCAAGAAATAGAAGTAATCATAGATTGAAAGCTCATAATTCTTATAGTATTCGTATTTAAATGATTAAATACAAAAAAGTAAATAAAGTATGATCTCCCTTGGACTCCACGTGGAATTCTTTGAAGGTTGGAAGCCTTTGTCGCCTCTCAAATTGTCTATGGAGGAAGTGATGTCGGAATAGCTTGAATGAGGCTTCTATTTATAAGTATCGAACCTGTTGCGGCGTAACTGATAAAAGTGTTATGCCATAACCTTCTTACACGGCATTCCATAAATAAGCAATTGTTGTGGTGTAACCAGATATTGCATTACGTCGTAACCTTCAAATAATTTCCATACGTGCGTGATCTTCATTCCATATTTGTGGATCTTCATGGTTACGGCGTAACCATAATGGGTGTTACACCGTAACCCTATCTTGGGTAAGATTTCCTTCTAAATACCTGTTTACGGCGTAACTAGATGTGGTGTTACGCTGTAACATTGTCCTTGATCTTTGTACTTGCTTAATTTATGTTACGGTGTAACCATTTTTGGTGTTACGCCATAACATTCTTCAGATAATTACACTTTAAGTCCTTTTTCCCTTGTTTTTTTATCATTTTCCTGCATTTCACCTAAAAACTACAAAATGATAGAAAATATCTCGTTTTTGAGTATTAGTGAAACATTTGCAGATGATATAGGGGGTATTTTGCTACTAAAAAGTATTAAATATTTGATGTTATCAAAGTACAAGGATAGTACATTGTGTAAAGGAATGTGAGTTGGCATTGTTAAGGATTATTTGGTGAAGGTTTATGTGTGGGAGAGTTTAGGCTTGAAGGTTTGAAGATAAGTAAGAAGTTGATGATGTTTAGGAAAAAATCAAAAGATTAATTTAGGTTAATAATCATATTGCTAATAAGAGAAAAAGAGTGGGCAAATGTGATTATGGGATTGTTTAGGAAGAAGATGTTTGGAGTGTATGTTGAAGGATGAAATCACTTGTTATGTAAGAAGGTAAACAAGTGATTAGGAAGAGTGGGTTGAATGATTATGTAGAGGAAGTAAGGACTTGTACATGTAAGGAATACATGTGAGTTTGTAAAAACATTTATGGGTAAGGAAGTGAGAAAAGTCAAAGTATGATAAACTTCCAAATACCATAAAATCAGTTAGTCATTTAGACTTTAATCCATGATAATCAACAATGGATTTGATCACGAATCATCTTGATGCAAACAAGTCAAGTGCTTTGCATCGTAAGTAAAGCATATTCCATAAAGGGAAAGGATACGTTTACGCAAAGTGACATTTGACTTAGTTTGACTAATAAGGGAGTAAAACCCGTTACGTGATTAGGAACAACGTAAATCCGGATTAAGGTCAAATGAATACTTTTACTTGTTGGTATGTTGAAAACATGATCATACTAGGTGTAGAAAGAAGTCTCGGCCTTGGCTAAAGGCTTTTGATAAAAGATTTGAGTTGACGTTTTATAGAAAAACAAGAGGATTCATTTTTGCTCCTCTCTAAGTCTAAACCTCATTTGAAGTGTTCCTAAATGCTCAAATATCATGTACATACCTTTATTGAAGTTTCCATATGTGTCGAGTAAGAGGAAAGCCAACAATTGCTAAATCTGTAAAATGGATTTCGCGTGTGGCGCGCTGCTCGCTCGCTGATGCACGACCAACGCGCCGGACAAGGAAATCCGGTTTTACGGATTTAGGCTACTGTTTGTGATTTTACGTTTTGTGAACGTTAATTTGTCGTCATTAAAACATAAAAGAGATCCTAGTCAATGTTGCACCAACAATCATTGCTTATGCATACTTCACACTCACGATGCATGCGACAGCCATAGGGTGATTGTCATTGAAACCATAGTAAATACATAGGAGGAAAGGATTTGCCTTAGGCAGCTGAATTTGTTTTGAAGGAGATGCATACTGATAAGGCTGAGCCTTGTAGTTTTACTACTACTTAGTGACGAGCAAACACGTACATCATACAGAGTTATTGTTCTCACTTTGCCTTTCATAAAATATATAATTCTATAACAGATCATATTGGAATAGATTGTAAGAATAGCAAAGTTCACACATTAGTTTGGTTTTTGTAGAGGTTTTGGTCTGACTGGCTTTAATTATTCAGTCTTTAAGAGTTTGGGAATTGATTCCTGAGTCTTTTGAATGAGCTCATTTGTATCTTCAATAGTCAACAAGTTTAGTCAACTCATCTATTTTAATCATGTTTAGTGATCTTTACTTCAGTAGTAAGCTGAAGAAGTTGAAGATTCTATGCATTAACTGTTGACAATTCTCAATTTTAGGGATCTAGAGGGTTTCAGTGACTAATTGCCACAGTCCACTGAACCCATTACCTTCTTCTTTGGTCAGGGACTTTATTCACTGAACTCCGCTTTAGTGAATTGTGAGTCTTTCTTTATAGACTCAAGTTGCACACTCACTGAATAACTATTTAATCAGTGACTTGAGTATTGTTTAAGGTTATCTACACTTAGGATGTTTTTCTATTCAAATCCTAAGATGGAGATCATTAGGCATTTAATTGGCCCAACACTAGGGGTGTCAAAAAATTGGACCCGAAGACCCGTACCTGATCCCGATTAAGCATATTCGAGTCGGATTACTCGGGTCAAAAAATTTTATTCGGGTTATTTGGGTCCCAATTCGAGTAACCCGAATACTAAATAGGGTCGGGAATTGGGTTAATTGTTTTTGGCTAACTCGGGTCTGTGTCGACCCAAATAAGGAATTTCCTATTTTTTTAATATAACTTTTATAAATTTTCTATCTAAAAGATTAAAAATGATTTTTTTTTACATTTGACTTATATTCGGGCTGACTCGAACCCGAATTGACCCGACCCGATTGACCTGACACGTATAGACCCGAACCCGATTAACCCGAATTTAAATAAGATCAGGTTTAGGATAGAATTATTAGTCTTGACCTGACTTTGACCTGACCCGAACGAACCTACCAACTTGACCCGAATAACACCTTTAGGAACAATACTTGCGTGTTTAATATGTGTTTATAGATACGAGATAGGGTAAATAGCTTAAAAGTTAAAGGAAAACAAATACCGTATCAGACGATTTAACGATTTTGAATAATACATGTATAACATCCAAATGTGTTAGATAATAAAGATACTTATATAAAAAGAGAAAAGATCTATAAAGAACAATGTCCAATTAAAGAACAAATCCTTCAATCTCATCCATCCATTTTATTTCCATCTAACGGCTTATATTAAATCCTATGTTTATTTAATTAAATAACCCACTTTCATCCTATTTTTTAAAATTAACATATCTCTCAAACCGTTAATCGTTACGCAAATTTAATTATACCATCGCGAAGATAATTAAATTATCTTTCTATAGACGGGCACTTTTATATACTTTCGACGAACTTTTTTTAATTTTCGCTCAGAAAAAATCACACGTGATTCGAAAAATCACATGTGATTCATTACTTGAAAAATCACACGTAAATTTGTAAATTCACATGCGATTTATGAATTTATGAAATCACACGTGATTTATTACTTTAAAAATCATAAGTGAATTTGTGAAATCACATGCGATTTATGAAATAGCATGTGATTTTTATGAACAACAAATCACCAGTGATTTTACAAATCACGTGTAATTTTTCTTCGCGAAAATTTTAACACTAAAAAATCATCAAAAGTATATGAAATCGATTTTTTTTAGTTACGTCTGAAAAAATCACATGTGATTTGTGATACAAATCACATGTGATTTTTCCAGACGTAACTAAAAAAATCGATTTCATATACTTTTGACGATTTTTTAGTGTTAAAATTTTCGCGAAGAAAAATTACACGTGATTTGTAAAATCACTGGTGATTTGTTGTTTTTAAAAATCACGTGCTATTTCATAAATCGCATGTGATTTCACAAATTCACTTATGATTTTTAAAGTAATAAATCACGTGTGATTTCATAAATTCATAAATCGCATGTGAATTTACAAATTTACGTGTGATTTTTCAAGTAATGAATCACATGTGATTTTTCGAATCACGTGAGATTTTTCGAATCACGTGTGATTTTTTCTGAGCGAAAATTAAAAAAAAATCGTCGAAAGTATATATAAAAGTGCCCGTCTATAGAAAGATAATTTAATTATCTTCGCGATGGTATAATTAAATTTGCGTAACGATTAACGGTTTGAGAGATATGTTAATTTTAAAAAATAGGATGAAAGTGGGTTATTTAATTAAATAAACATAGGATTTAATATAAGCCGTTAGATGGAAATAAAATGGATGGATGAGATTGAAGAATTTGTTCTTTAATTGGACATTGTTCTTTATAGATCTTTTCTCATCGTTCTATATGGATCTTTTGTCATGACTTTGTGGAAATCTCAAATGGATAACCAAACTTTATGTGAAGGTAAAATTAAGTGGGTTTTGACTTCGTCGCATTTTTTCCTTCAATTTGGATGCAAATCGAGCCGAATATGAAGCTAACTCGATTTTTTATACATTTTTAGAAATTTAGGATTTAGGTTTTATTTAGGGAAAGATGAAACTGAGCCTAGAATCATGTAATTCAGCTTTAAAATTAGTTTAAAAAATTGAGGATTTTGAATTTGAGGTTAGGGTCCTGTGTTTTTTAGGTGGAGATGGATTTGATGTGTCATGTAACTTGTAAAAAGATAGTGATTGTCGAAATATTCATTGAAGAAAATGGTGGTTACCGGAATTAAATAAAAATGGTAAATTGTAAATTATGTCCCTAATGTTTTTGAAAATGGCAAAAAAGCCATTGAAAACAACTTTTTACAACAGATGCCACTGAAGCTGATGTGACATTTCAAAATAGCGACCGAAGCCCAACGATGGTTATTTTTCGGTTAAGTGGCCTCACATGCCCTGCATGTGAGGGTATTATCGTCTTCGTTCATTTCTGCGAAATTTACACCACCTGGCAACCTTCACAAAACCCACTAAACACCCCTGTTCGAAAGTTATATATATGTGTGTTTCATTTTCTTCCCTAAACTTGAATATCACAAGGAAAATCAACAAGATCTTGATAATGGTAATTTTTTGGCAAAATCGTGCACATAGTACTCTCATCCTTAATTTATGTCTCGTTTATGGTAAGCTTATTTTTGTTTGATTATTTTAGATTGTTTTGTCCATGGTGTAGTTAAGACTATGCAAATGAAAACTTGTTGATGTTTTATGTGTTGCACATATTCAAATGAAAACTTGTTTACTTTGCAAATCCATCATAATGGTGAATTTACCTCACCACCAAAAAGACGATATCGTTTTGGAGATATAGATTGGTTTGACTTAGTTCACTGTGACATGTATTCATAAACATATTAGAAGAAATGTTTAAGGATTTAGGTTACATAGACGGTAGGCTTTTGTTCATGCATTTTAGGATACCTAGGGAGTCATTGGATGAAGGTTTGCTACCACTAATGTCTGACGAATATGTGATCAGATTTTTTAAGTATGTTCCTAGATTTAGAGAAGTGGGGGTATATATTGAAATTGATGTTTCATTGGTAGAGAGGCAGATGATGGAGTTAATGACAAGTAAGGGTAAGGGTGTGGTGATATAAGAAATTATGGATCATGATGTTGCTGGAAAGGAGTTTGGTAGTGAGAGTGGAAACATTGGTAAATTGCCATTGTTAGAGTGGAATAAGTCTAGCCAAGTTGGGAAGGGTGGAACTGTTTTTGATAATGATTTTTGTGTCTTTGATTCTAACAATGAGTTCTCACTACCATGGTCTACAAAAATAATGATTACGAATAGGAAAAAAAACGTTGATTGGTGATTTTGAGTTTAGAAAACTATTGGTAGAGATTGACCATGTGTTTGGGTTATAGAATTCAAGTAAGGATTCCCTAAAGTTGCCAAATGATGTCGATTTTGAACAGGGGATGGAAGAGCTTTTGTATTATGACACAGATGATGGTGCTAGCATTAGTGGAAAGGAAGGGGATCTTGAGACTTGGTTTGGGGTTAAAGAGGTGGATCAAGACATATATGTTGAATGGAAAGATGATCCATACCATTTAGTTGATGAACTTGAAGATACTGGAGAGATTAATGACATGTTTGCTGAACTTGATCAAGCAATAGATGAACTTGATCAAGTAATTGAAGCTGAAGGTGTAACAGACTTGCTTGCTGTTTATGATCAAACAATTAATGACGAAGAGGATGTGGTTCAGGTTGAGGTGGTAGCTGAAGAAATGGTTACAGAAGAGGCAGTTGATGTTGATGATGGTGAACATGTAGTTTCTGATGGGGGTTTGATTCCAGAAGAATTGTATGCTGCAATCATTACACAAGAGGGAGGTTTCTTTAGCTAATGATGAGGATGTCATTATAAATGAATTGTATGCTGAAGTGGTTGCATAAAAGGGAGTTGGGCCAGTTGATGATGGGGATGTGATTCCAGATGAAGTAGTTACAGAAATAATGCTAGAAGACCAGACTAGATCAATCAAGAGGAGAAGAGTGATGGCTGACAAGGAAAATGAAGATGATGCTTAATGATTGCTTTTATGTTTACTTGCATAAAATGTTCTACTTTTCCTATGGTTATGTAGTAAAAGTGACGAGGTGTCATTTTATACGCTTTTTAGGGGTCATTTAACCCCTTAAATCATGCTATTATGCCCAATTTATCTACTTAAACATTTTGTTTGCGTTTTTAGCATTTGGATGGATTTTGGAGGAAATACACGTGACTTGGGCATAATTGGAGAAGAAACGGACAAGACTACGACTCTACACCAACTCTTTTGAAGAATCTGCGTACAGTGTCTGGAGACGGCGTCGCCATCCTTTGCGACGGCGTTAAAACATACAAGAGACGACATCAGAGAAACTCTAGACGACGTTAGATCATAACTTCCTTAAAAGAAACCCTAGAAGATTCGGCGAAGCGATGGTGTCAGAAATCTTGCGACGCCGTCGCAGCCTATTTTCCTATATATACCAACTCGTTCGAGGGTTTTTAGTGTGTAATTTTTGGGAGATGAACCTTAACTTTAATAGTTCGAGTGTAGCAGCTTTTAGGCCGTTTTTAGGGCCTTAAAACTCTATTGTATCAACCTCCAATCCATGATTTAATCAAGTGAAGTTCATTTATCTTTAATCACTTAATATGTCTATGTGTTTTGTGATTGATTCTTGTTCTTCTTCTTTATTTAACATGCTAGGCTAGATCGTTTAGTATTTACTTATGATTGCATGAAACTTAATATGTAGATCCTTATTATGTTGCTTCTTGTGATGGATGTGCACGTTAGGCTTTAGAAAACTAGCCATAAGATATTAAATTGGCATAGACGTCTAGGGAAACGTGAGTGTGTAGAAAGGATAGCATCGGTAACAGTCTTTATAGTACCTTACCCCTAATATGGTTGATCCATCTTAAGTGTTTTAATTTCATGTAATGTACTCTTAGGGGCCTTGTAATAGTCTTCATACTATCTTACTTGTGCGTGTAATTCGTTCATGATTTAGGAAATACTTACACAGATCATTGCAAGAGTGACAAAGCAACATAATTTGGAGAAGCATAATAAGGAGTAATGCATGATTAAGTAAATACGTTCGTTTACCATATAATTATCACAAGTAGTTTAGATTTCATTATTAGTTTAATTGGCTAAAAACCAACCAACCTCTCAAACCATGATATTTACTTTCTTTTATAAAAGCATAAAAACATAAAAAATATCCTCTCAACCCCTTAGACCTCTATTAGATTCTGTTCGAGCCTTCCCAACCTATTCCCCTAGAGAATGATAACAACCCCGAGTCTTGTCTATACTACACTGCAACGATTAGGTGCATTGCCCAGGGAATTGTAAAACTTTCTGTGAATTCCAACAAACCGTACATCAAGTTTTTGGTACCTCTGCGTAGGGAATAACGTAGGTTTTGGATTCTATCTAGCTTACGTCTACTCACAAGATTCCTACCAAGTGAGATTTTAAATTCTTGTCAATTAGCTTTCTCGTAGTCTATCTCTTACTTGTGTATTTGTTTGTAAATATGTCATTCGTCACCATGGCGGATGAAATCACATTTGAGTCGTTAACAAAAGAACAATTTGAGTGCTTCATAGAATATTACCATGAAAATTATCCAGAAGATTTTAAAAGCGACTTAGAGAATCTTGAGAAAGTATATAAAATGATGAATGGTGGAGTAGAATATCCTCGCACACATAGTACCTTACCTAGTAAAACCTATGCACCATATAAGCCTTCACCTATGATGGATCCTTTTAAACAACCTTCGTGTTTAGGATCAACTTTTGTTAGTGAGGCCCTTAGGAAAAGTAACCAAATGCGTCAAACTTTTGAGAAGAGCTCCTTAGCAATGACCAATAAGTTAGATGACATGATAGAATTGCCTAAGTCACAATCTAAGAATACATATAAGGAGGATTTAGCATATGAGATAGTTATGGTTAAGATGCCTAAGTGCATGTCATGGTCAGATGCATATGATGAGCTTATAGGTGATCTAGATATGATGGAGGATAAGGTGGATAATCCAAGCTCACAAAGTACCTCACAAGTCCTCCCATCATTTGAGGTATACACATCGTCGTGACTTACCCGGAAGAAGTAGATGAGACTATAGGAATTTCGATGGAGGTAGAACCTTTGGATCACATGAAACTAAAGGATTTAGGCTTGAATACTTGTAATCATGACATTCCTCTTAGTTATACGGAAATTCCTAGTGTTGATGAACCAAAACCTCAACTTTTATCCAATTTTTCACCCTTAGATATAAATATAGGAGGCAAAAGAGGAACCGATGTCCGGATAGTTTTAGGATAAAGGTAGTAGAACCTTGACCATTCGCACACCACCTTTATCTTATGTGGCATACTTCCATCGAAATCGTGTGTATCGCTACTATCACCCACACTTAATGCTAAGTGTAGGGGAGACCCACCTTTTACGCGTCAAATAAGCATAGAGCCAGGCTCGTGACTCGAACAAAAACAAGCGCTTATTAGGAGTGATTGGTTGGATTCACACCGTAAATATATATAATATACAATAAAATATAAAATATATATCTAAGTGTAAAAACCAACAAGATCAATGAAACCGAGAAGTAGTATAGAGCTTTCCCGGGTCGTTTATCCCCAACGAGGCTGGAATGGTAAATCGATACGATCGAAGATTTGAGTTTGAAGGAAGGAATTGGTTTGGGAAGTTGAAAAAGTCAAATTAGATAATAACGGACTAAAACGTTTAAGAAAAACCTAGAAATTACGAAATTAAACTAGAAAACGAGAGCCCGAATCCCGAACAAAAGGGGGAAAACCTAAAAACTTTAAAAATAACCCTACGAAGAAATTTTTGCTTCTAAACTACTCTAGGGATCAAATAACGAAGAATGAAAAAGACTAGACCGAAAACGGAGTTCGTTTGACCCAAAAACGAGTCAAAACAAAATCCCGTACCCGGACCCGTTCTTTAAAAGATGAAAAGTTATAAAAATGACCCTACGAAAAATTTTATATTTTTCCTACAAACTAGATGATAAAAGAAAATTTTCTAAAAAAGCAAAATATTTTTTTGATAATTTTTGTATTTTTTATGAATTAAATAAACTTTTATCTAAATTAAATCATAAAAAATATTAAACGATTACTAAAAATTCTGAAAAATTTACAAAAAATACTTTACTATATAAAGTTCCTACGAAAAATGCCAAACACCACACAGCTCAAGTAATAAGCCCGAAAATAAGCTTGAACAGCTTATAAGCTTATTTGGTCAAAATGACTATAAGTTTAAAGTCCCTTGAGTCTTTAACGAAAAAGACCCAAGGGCGCAGTGGTAGAGTGTGTTGGTTATAAAGGGGATGTATCGCTTGGTCCCGGGTTCGAGTCTTGCTCACCCGGACCAAGTGTCTTCCCCTTTTTTTTTTTTTGAAAACTCAAAGAAGCAAAGTTGTTAAGCTCGTGGGGCTTAACAACTTTGTCTTCTAGAGCTTTTTATGAAAAGCAAAGAATAAGCTTAAAAATAAGCTTAAACTTGACAGAAATGCTTAAATGGCTAAAAAGCAAGAAAAATGCTAAGTCTATTTTGGACTTAAGGTCGAATTAAGCTAAGATAAAAACCAAAATAAGCTAAAGGGTCTAAACTAACATAAATAAGCTAAAAAGAGAAGGAAAAGCTAAACTATATAAGCTGTGGGAAGCTTATTATGACAGAAAAGCTTAAAATGAGCTTAAAAGGGCTAAAATGCTTAAGACTTGAACAAATAAGCTAGAAAAAGGACCATTGGCAAACTCAGCTTATTGCTCAAACCAAATAAGCTATAAGGAACACAAATGAGCTTATGAAGTAAGCTCAATAAGCCCAAGAGGTGGCTTAACATCCACAACAGTACTAACTAAGGAGTTAGTACTGTTGGTGGAAATGTGGGGCAACAAAGAGCTTAATAAGCTAAAAAAAGGGAAATAAGCAAACTAAATATCTAACCTAACCTAAAAAGCTCTTAGGAAACAATTTGAGCTTATGGAATAAGCTGAATAAGCTAAAATCAAAAATTAAGTAATCCCTCAGCCTAACTTAAGCTAAAAACAGTCAAAGGGCATGTTTGGGCTTATAAATAAGCCATCAAATAAGCTCTTCAAGGTCTGAAACTTGTAGGGCTTATTTAAGAGCTTATAGACTCTTAAAATAAGCCAAAAAGTTGGGCTTAAGTGTGCTTAATGGCTGAGAAAGATGACCCTAAAGTTCCCCCTTTGCACCAGGGGAGCTTTAAGGCAAATCTCAAGGGCTTATTTGACAGCTTATTTTAAGCTGTCAAATAAGCTCTAAAAGCACAAATAAGCTCAAACAGATTGAGTGTTATAGCCAAGGGGCTTGTGCACCAATTTTGAGCTTTTGAAAACCATTTTTACTTGCTTATTTTTGGAAGTGAAAAAGGTGTTTGGATTTTTAAAAACTGTGACAAAAGATACTTGGTGATTTTTGACTTATAAAGTCAAAGGAACAAAGGGCTCTTGACAACCCTTTTTGGACACTAAAGACACACTCTTTTTGTGCTTAAACTCAAACCACAAGTGCTTAACCAAATAAGCACTTGTGGGATCTTAAAAACCTCACAGTCATGAACATAGTTTTAAAAACTTTAGAAAACTATTTTAAAACTAAAAACTTTCTAAAAACAGCTTAAAATAAAACCTATTTGTCAACATTTTTCTTTAAGTTTATCATAGTTTAGATTGGTTTAATTTTAGTACTCTTAGGATAGTTTTCCTTTTATGTATTTGTTTCCATTCGTTGTTTGTATTTTTGTTGTGTTTACAGCAAAGTTAAGATGGACGACCCTGATATAACCATGGAGGAGTATATTCGGCTCGAAGAGGAGAAAGCGCGTAGGCATGGTTAGAACTTTAACTGAGAAACCTCTACCTACGGTAAGGTGAGTTGTTTTGATGATATCAACATCTTCAAAGATTTTGAAGAAGAATTCCCGGCCATTGTCTTCAAGGACGTTTTAATGCCCGAACCGGAATCTCCTTGTAAACTCACTGTAAGTACCCTTTACACCCATGAGATTTAATTCGATTTTAAGATGTCATACGAAGAATCCGATGACGAAGACTACACTTTCATTTAGGATGAAAACTCGTTTTCTTATAAACTAGTCCTTATACATGAATTAAATTCAGATTCTCAAGGTTGTCACAACAAGATCAATATCAGAATTCCACCGGAGGATGCTCCTATCAATTCATTAGGTGATGTTATTGACAACAATACCGACTCCAATGAACTTGACAAAAACATTATTGCAAATAGCGACATACCCACTAATCTTTTTACTAACATATCCCACCTAATAAATCTTTTTAAGGCGTAAAATTGATGAAAGAGTTAGTGTTAATGATTAAAATTTTGATTCGAAAACAACTAGACAAACGTATGTCACTCATCTTTATAATCAAGAATTTATATGTGCCGTTTGGGATTCCATTCGACCCCAAACGGTTTTATAAGGATGGTGTTTGCACAAGCGAATTGCGGAGGCCAAGGTATGTTTCCTTTACTTTGTTAATTTAAGAAAATTGGTCTCCTAAGATGAATACGTCGTATTGTCTTAAAATCTATACGTCGCATCGTTTGTTTTAAACCTGTTGAACTAATCAAAACAATATTGTCCTATACTATGTATATGGACAAACCTAATACGCGTATCGAGTTTGGGTATAAAAACCCAACGGATACGCCGAATCTGTTTTTCACACACACTTTTACACCCTCACCAAATATTAACCGCGCTCAAAAAATCTTCGAGACCAATTCATTGATTTGTATTTCGTCTCTCTCAATCCTAATCATACGGTAGTGCGATTCTTAATCTTTCCTTTTTTTCTTTTTCGATTTAATTTTCGAATTGAAAACAATCAGGGTTTAGGTTTAGATTTAGATGTTTTGCCGTAAAGTATCTATTAGCCCCCCCTTTTTCTGCGATTACTAAGCATAGAATGTTATTTGAAATGTTTTGGAAGAAACTAACCAACCCCAAAACTTTTTTACTGCAAAACCGATACGGCGAAAACCTCTAACAATAGTACGGGGTATCAAAACATTTTACCCCCAGTTTTAAAATCTACACAACGTAATCTATTAATCTGGATCCGGTGTATTAAATATTCTAAAAAACTTGAACACCTTATACGGCGTAATTTAACACCCCAAACACGCGTATCAAGATACCTTGCATTGTACCGATACATCGAATAGTATACTTACGAATACGTAATATTTACCGTTCTATATGGCGATGCCTCTTCCCCATACGCCATATCATGTCTTTTCCAGAACTATGAAACCTTATGCCTCTAGTACTGATTTCTATTCAGATTTCATAGGCATGGCACATCTAACAGTTAGGGCTCAGAGACACTCATGGCTCAGATACAAGGTCGAGGGATATACATAGGAGGTAGTTCAGGAGTTCAAGCATAGGCTGGCTGGGATATTCAGTAGGCGGGTACATCGGGTACAAGTTTTAGAATTTGAGAGGATGACTGAGGAGATGGGTATGGATATAGATGCTAGGTTGAGTATAATGCACAAAGACACTGAGGGACTAGTAGTCTTTACTAGCCACGCTTGGAGGAGGTTGTTTGACAGTAGAAGACCATTGGTTAGGGAGCTAATGTTGGACTTCTTAAGCACGTGTAGGTTTGATGACTTGGTTTTGGATTTGGATGCAGATGGTGTTTTAAGTTTTCAGTTAGGTGGGGCTAGGCATACTCTAAGTTGGAGGCAGTTCATTTTGGCTATGGTTTTGCATACGACTGAGGAGATTGATACATAGGGTTTTAGAGCTTATTAGGCAGGTAGCTCCAAGACGACCGCCTCTAAGGGCGATCTGAGTGGTTACTAGGAGGAGATCTTTTCTAGGGATTTCCTTGGCACTGCCCCTTCCCACCTTTAAATCAGGGATCCATTGAGGAGATTATGTCATTGTTTAATTGCTCACACTATAGCTAGGAGAGGGTAGGCACCAGAGAAGGTGACCCGTACCGACTTGTACTTTCTTAGGAGCATGGATCAGGAGGCCGTAAACCTCCCCTACCTTCTTGCCCATTACTTATCCAAGCATGCTAAGGGGAGGAAGGCGGGGAAGCACAGATACTGGTTGACACTTTCATAATCATGCTAGCTATCACTTTGGGGTGCGTTACCAAAGAGATTCTGCGGGATGACTATAGTAGGAGGGAGTTGGGTGAAATCAACTTGATAGGCATGCAATGCTTGCGTATATGAGAGTCGTTGTGCAGATGTTTTTGGACTTGTGTAGCTCAGGGACCAACGAGGTAGCAGGTTGCAACGCCTTGATTGCCCCCAAGGGTGCCTGAGGCTCCTCATGGCTGAAGGAAGAGGAGCTATGCTATTTCGGCACCCGTACAAGCAACTCAGCCACCCTTAGCTGCTAGGACTATGCCACAGAGGTTAGCCATGCTTAAGGAGGAGATCCATAGGATTCAAGTTAGCTTAGTAGAGCAGTGTGAGGTCATGGATGCTATGGCTAAAGACCTTTCCAGGTTCACCATATGCGCGGCTAAAGGTATATCACAACTATTAGATTCAGCCAGAGCAGCCTACATGAGGTATTCTGAGACCCATGTACCGTATCAGAGGCACATGGTTAGACAGAGGACTGGAGAGGCTAGTACTTTGCAGCCCCACTTGACGAGGACCAGCCAAACCCTTGATCTCTTTCCCTTACTCTTTTGATTATTATCTCACTTTTTGATTTCTATTTCTGTACATTTATCTTATTTATTTCATGATGTATTTAAACTTAAAACATGTTATCTTTTGATGAATACTATGATATGATGATTTTTGGTTTGTTTGTGTATGATAGAATCAAGACTGGCAGTAAGTTCAACAACTTAGCTCATTGATAGATTACGGACTCAAACACCAAATCTATAACAAGAGTAAAAGCATGAGAGGAACAATGTTGAATAATGTGAGGAAGCTGAGAAAAAAAGTCTAAATTAAAGACTAGCAGAAAGAAATGTGCTTTCCAGGAGACAACCTGGATGTTTTTCATTTTATTATCGAGTCTGTCTTCCCAGACATCGATACGGCGTATCCGTACCACCCCATACGGTGTATCGAATGTCTGGACGTTATCCAGTCTTTTATTTTTTGCATTTAAAAACTTTTTTTCGTCAGATTTTTCTATACCGCATATTTGTTAAACGAATAAAGCAGATTAGTTAATCTGACTCATACTTAGGATTTTTATAACAGGTTTTGATACGGCATATCCGCCCCATACCATACGGCCTATCGATTCTCCGTTCCTTTCCTAAGATTTATTTTCTAACCGAGCAGATACAACCGAGAAATAGAATTAACTTGTTATCTTATTGATTGATACAAGGAGTCTTGCTGACAATTTAAACGAGATCAATGGAATGTTATATTATGGAATTACTGTGTGCATGTTGTTCGCGCTAGGATTCAGACGCTCTTGCACACATAATCTTGCTCATAAACGCAACATGGAGGATCATACCGAGCAAATCTTAGAGGAGTTTCCAGTTCTAATTCTTAATTTTTCTTGTATTTAATTTTATATTTATACAATGAGGGCGTTGTATATCTAAAGTGGGGGGGGGGGAATTAGAACGCTTACTTGTCCTTATTTTTACAACAATATGCTTAATATGATTAATTTATGCCTAAATTAAAAAAAATAGCATACTTTTTGTGAAATTATTATCCACACATAACCCTTGTTAGATATTGTAAGGATTTATACTTATCCATTTCCAAATGTTCACCTAAATTCTATAAAAATATGAGTGTGCCGGTGACTGTAGTGAACTTTAGAACTTGGCTTGGTATATCTATTCGAAACCACAATAATAATCACTATTTTTAATAGATGGATTGACTTTTCTAAACTGGTAAATTTCTAGGATTACACCAAAAAGTTTATACATTTTTTATTAACTAACCACATCGGTTAGTTAACCCCCATATAAACCCTTTGTTTACTCTCTTTTTAAGAGTAAGATACCCCTAAAAAAACCAATAGAGACAATCCTTTAGGATTAAACCCCAAATGTTTCGTTACACCTTTACACCTTAGCCTGCCCTATTACATTAGTCCTTAATCAGTCGCTGGTTACTTATGTGCAAAGTATTGTATTTCTTGTGTCTTGAGTCTATCTTTTCCACCTACAGTATGGTCGGGAAATTGCACAACGCAATGGTAATTTTCTATCTCTGGTTAGGTCGGGAAGTTGCACAATGCAACGGGAATGTAAAAGTAGTAGTTCGCTCAAGTATTTTTACTACTTCGTTATTATGATCGGATATCAATTATTTAGATTTATCGTAGTCATGGGATGGTAAAATTCTACAACAGTTAGTTTTATTTTCAGTTTCTTATTGTTTAAATAGAGTTGGTACGGTAATATAAAAAACCAACTAAGTAAAAGTATGGCATAAAGTGCAAATTTGCACTTAGAGGTTGTAATTGGGATGATTGGGAGTTGACCATTATAGGAACGCCAACTTAGGTTGTTTTCATTGATCTATTGATTGAGATATTCTTTGAGTCTGATCATGTCTTCAAAAGCGTTGATTGTTCCGTGTTAGAAACGTGAGTTAGTCTACCAATTTGTGTCTTTATCAAGGGATGGTCGGGAAAGTAACTAGCTATAGTATGCCTAGGACTGTATCTATTTGCTTCATTTTATTCAACAACAATTATTTTCCCTTTCCTAATTCCTATACTTTGGTCTTACTCGAATGAGGATGTGACCAATCATGCATGTCTCTATTGGAGAAAGAGATAGAAGATACATTCCCTATATTACTCTTCGTCCTAACCCTTAGTTTTACTCGAGTGGGGGAATGATTGAAATCATGTATGTCTATCCCGTCATTACGGGTGTGTATATGTGATTTTGATTGCCCCTGCGGTCATACCAACTTTTGGTGAAAACACCAATCCTATTCTTTAGCTTAATTTCGAATAGGAGTGAGCAGTCACATGTGTCCAATCCCGTCGTTATGGGTGTGTATGTGTGGTCTTTGTAGCCCTTATGGAATATTCGTATTGATAAAGATTAAAAGAGTGATCAAACCCTTTAAACCTTTAAAAATCAAACCCAATTTACCTTTATAGAATTGTTACTCCTTAGCTTTAGTGGTGGAGGTGTGTATCCTTTCCAAGCTTATAATAGAATACTCATCACGACTGAGCAATTGAGCGAATTAGTTACATGTTACCACATAGATTAGTCGAGTGATTTGAGTGTTTTCATTTTTCTATTTCGTGAGGTGTTTGGTTTAAGACAGCTAAGTAATCTAACAAGAAAAAAATGCTTAACGGAAAAAAATCCTAAACTTAGGTTGGGATACATTTTTACAAAACTTTCTAAAGTCTACTTGCGGGCAAGTAGGATTCAAGTGGGGAATATTTGATGACATTAAATAACGTTACTTTATAACATCATTTATTCCATTAAAATTACCCATTTGATATAATTATTGCATGAATTGGTACTTAATCTGTTATATTAGTTATTTGCAGTAATTATGGAGCAATGGGTAAAGATTAGCTAAAAGGCGCACATTTTGGAGCTTAAACGAAGAAATCAAGAAACCTACTGATTTGACATTCAATACGACGTATCCATAAAAAAGATACAGCGTATCTACGCCTAAACTTCATAAGAAACCACGAAGACACAATCATCTATACGACGTATTCAGAATGCATCATATGCCGTATCCATGAAGATATACTCAAAGAACATTCTGGAAGATGACAAACATGGTTCCTACTCCATGGAAACTCCAATATGCCATATCGACCTTAACGGATACGGCGTATCGACTTAAATCCAGCAGCTATAAATACCAAACCTTAAATACGAATTTCAGAGAGCAATGGAGGCCATTCAAGGTTGATCAATTCAGTAACCACCAAGTTCGACTTTTAGAAGAAAAAAAAGAGCAAAGAAGGTCTTGCAATGCCCATCAATTCAAAGGAGAACTCTTGTAATTTCTTATACTCTAAATACGCGTTTGATTTTTGGTATCATTCATTCACTTGGTTAGTTTACCTTAATCATTCATTCACTTGGTTACAATGACTATCGGCTAATACCTTTAGTCTCGTTTTAGCCCATGTTATGACATTAATCTTTGATTTTATGTTATAAGATTGTTTCTTAATCTAGTGAGTTGCATTATGTTTATCAATTTATACTCCTTAATTGCGTATGAACGCAACTATCATCTCAACTGGGTCTAGGAATACAAATAGATAGTTAGCTAGATTCTAGGATAGCTCTCTATATCTTCAATTTATATATCTAGAAGAATAGGATTACAAATAACGTGTTGTCTTACCCTCAAGGTTTAGTGAACAAGTTTGACTAGCAGGTGACCTAGGATCAACAAATAACATTCTGATTTGTTGGGGATGGATGTGGACAAGTGGACTACCAGTATATAAAGTGTCATTAAACAATAAGTTAGTAAAGTCTCCATGAGCTAGTCGTTAGTGAGATCACCATCATTGAACTTCTAAGATAGATTAATAACCTAACCAAGAGTACTTATTGTATATGGTTTAGTTTGTGACAGGTACTACCAATATCTATGGTTTAGGAAAAAGTTATCGCTTAAACTAGGCACGATAGATCAACAACCGAGATAAGACAATCAATTTGCACTAATGAACTAAACTGGGTATTAATTAGATAAATATGGTTAATACGTTTTCCCTACCTAGGCTATACCACGCCTTTATCTTCTAATTGTTTGCCTTGTGTGATACCCTCTAACTCTTCTGTTAAGTAAAACTAAAATCTCGTGTCAGTCTCTCAGGCTAAAAACCCTCTTATTACCGTTAGCTTAGGTTTAGAATAGGATAAATTAGATTTAGTTTAGCTTAGTAAAATACTGGTAGTCTTAGTATTTACACTCTCGCTCTTAAAGATCGAACACCCTTCTTACACAATGAAGCTACAATTGTTCGGGTACACAGCCTATTTAAGTGTTGTTTAGGTAAAGTCGGCAAAATAAATTAAAACCTTGAAAACGAAAAATAACACCTACACACGAAAGGATAAGGACGACACATCACCGGGATCATATTGTTTCTTCCCATCATTAAGCCAAACCAGGGGAGTACTAGTAATCTTCCGCTCTTTTTCTATTCCCCTTTAATTCTTTAAGGGTACTGTTGGTAAACATGGAGACAATGTTTCAACTTAATTGTAGGGGGAAATAAGCCTTAGACAACTAATTATCAATTGCCATTAGCATTTCATGAAATGATGAGTAATATAACTAAACATAATCGTACAAGGTAATTTTAAAACCAAAATTTAAAAAAAAGTTTAGACACATACCGACGAAAAAACACTGGTATTTAATAGCGACTCATGGATAGGAATTTATATGACTAGCATAAAAACCCTCAAATTTCACCCCAAATAGAGTGTAAGGTTCACCTTTAGATATTTAGGAATTCGGGTATCTATTTTTGATACCCAAGATAATTTTACCTTTAGCTTGTTCAAGTTAAGGTTCGAATGCAATCGTATGTGTCTATTCCGTCGTTACGGATGTGTATGTATGATTTTGTCACCTTTTTTAGAGCATTGGTATCAGTTTAAAATTATATGAGTGTACCGGTAGTGTATTAAATTCTAGAACTTGTGTGAGTCCCTAAATGAATAGATCTTGTGGCCTAAGAAGGATGATAGTCAAACTGTATAAATACAACTGACTATAAAGAAACACTGATTATGAATACACTATGTTGATGCGGAATCTCAACACAAGTACTAAGAAAAACAATGTATAACTAAATAACAACTTCTATTAATCTGCTTTGAACACTTTATAGATTACTAACTATTTTTGATATGATATTGCTAAGAGATATCTTGAGGACGTATGTCTAACTATGCCCAAGAGGATCCTTTTATAAACTAAGGATAAACCCTAACAGAACAGGCTTACAAAACGCATACTTATCTTTTCCTAAGATATCTCATGTTCATCTCATAAATGGTACTAACTATTTTCTAACTAACGGTACTAACTAATCGATCAGTACTTACATTTTGTACTGTCGGTACTAACTATAACTAACAGTACTAACTATTTGTACTGTCGGTACTAACTTACTAAAACATAAATCCTAACAAACCTCCATTAAACATGAATGTTGAACTTTTTGACTCATGTTTTCTTTAAGCTTCTCTTCAATGCAATAAGGATGTATCCAAACACTCTTATCATCTCTTGACCTTTTAAATTCTATCCTTCTTCAGCAGCAACCTTGTCTTCTCAGCAACTCAGCAACATCTTTCCTGCAACAATCCAACTAAGTTGGCTTTGTAGTTTTTGGCAAACTACCAGCCATCAACGGATTTGATGTTCCTTTACCAGTAGCCGTTTGCTCTGGGATAGCTAACTCTTTATTTTAAAACATGGTGAGTTAATTACTATACAGTTTTTGGTAAACTATCAACCATTAACGGAATTGATTTGTCTTTACCAAATACCGTTTGCTTTTGGACTAGCCAATGCTTCATTGCCATAACATGGTGCATTGATAAACCATATAGTTTTTAGCAAACTATCAGCTATCAACAGATTTGATTAGTCTTTACCATGAACTGTTTAATCATGGACTAGCCAACTCTTCACCACAGAAGCAAGGTGAGTTGATAACCCTTAACAATTTTTTGGTAAATTGTTCCAACCATAAACGTATTTGAGAGTCTTACCACAACCGTTTGCTTGTTGACTAGCCAGATGTCTTATGCCTGTTTTAGCATTTGTGAACGATGACCATATAGATTTGTTGTTGGTTGGTTAGCCAACACTCAAACCCTTCTCAATCCCATCAATCTCACTCTTCTGATTCTAACTCTGCAAGTATCTTCCTGACAAATTTTATCAACTCCAATGCATAGTATTCTCTTCTTCAGACTCTAACTTCAATTTCAGCATCTGCTTCACAGTTACTTCCTTCCGAAAAGGATACTTCTTACTCCTACAGCATATGGATGATTAAACCTAGTCAGTACACTAAAGTTTGTACTCCTGAAGAACTATGCAACTTCTAACTCACAATAATCCAATCTAGCTGTGAACTCCAAAACTCATCTTTATCATCTGAGTTGAACAAAACCATCAAATCTCCCCAAAGAACTCTGTCAAAACCTTCAGGCATCTCATCTTGGTATTTATCCATTACTAGTTGAAAAAAAAATACACAGCATTCAAAATCATCTCTGTCAAATATGGGACAATACTGTTTCATCAAAGTACTCAAGTATCTTTTCTGTCATTAACTTACTCACCCTAATCACCACATTTAAGTTTAATCTCTCAAGGTGCTCAGCTTGATCAGTTTGAGGTTAGCTCCAAGACACTCCGTCTTACTCTTTGATTGGAATATATCTGTCAGAATTTCAAGTCCCACTCTTGTTCTTCATCTCTTGAGCTACAGTTAAATACAATCCGCAGTTTCATCCTTCTCTTTGTCACTATCATCGCTTCAAAGTCTATTTGAATAATCTTTTTTTTTTACTATGACTTCATCTTTTCCAGTACCAAGTTTTCTTTTTCTATACTTCTTCTACTTCATCTTTATCTTCCTTCTGAACTTCTCTATGCTACATCCTTGATGTACTTCACTTTAGATAAAACCAACTCCTTTCTCATTCATCCTCTGATCAAACTTTTCATCTTCAGGCAACCCAATAGAGATGAAATCTTCATCAGATCGCTCTTAATCTTTTCAGATAAGGCTTGAATCTTCCTTATACATCTTGGATTTTTCCAAATCAGCATGTTTGTATTTTCCCATGCTTCACAGTAGTCATCATTTGACTTCTAGTTGATTCTTGTTGGTGGTTTTAATTCCTAATGGCTTCTGATCTTTTTTTGAGCGAAGGATTTTTTTCTTTGATAGAAGCAATTGGTCTTGAAGGAACTTTGCTCTTTCTTCTATTGTAAATTGCTCACTTTCTTGTTCTTGAAGTTTCTCACAAGAATCTATCTGCCTCAATCTTGCCTTCATATCATCAAAATCTCTTATAAGCTCTTCATTAGCAAGCTTTTTCTTCAGCAATTCTATTTCTCTCCTCTTCAGCTTCCCACTCTTCTTGCACTTTTCCTAGCCAACTCTCATCACTTTCAAGCTGCTTAAAACTTCTTCTCACTTGAGGAATACCATCAGATTCACTTTCAGAACACTCCACCTCTTCAATCTCTTCTACCTTTGTCTTTTGGATCAATCTTTGAAGAGGTTTTAATGTGAGAAAGTGATCTTGTAGAAGTCGGCCTAGGATCAATCAGCTTCTTTCAAACAACCTTCAATCTAACACCTTTCTCTTTTCTTTAAGAAAAAAAAAAACAACTTTGGCTTGACTCATGTTGAGGAGAACTTTGAGCAATTGTGTTCGCATCATCATCCAAATATCATAGAGTGGGTGTTTGGTGATGTTTGAGTGGCAAATTTTCTTCCTCAGTTAAGATCTTAAGTAACCTATTACTTGCCATCAGTACTGTTCAACTTCTCTTGCATAACCTTCTCTAAGCTCTTCAATACCTTCAAAGATCTCTTCAGTACCTTCATTCTTGTCTTCTGTACCCTCATTATGTTCATCAGTACCTTTAACATGATCCTCAGCACCTTCAACTTGATCCTCAGTACCTTCAATTTGCCTGTCAGTACTAACTTTGGATCCATCAGTACTAAGTATTGGTCTATCAGTACTAACTTTCTCAAAGTCAGTACTAACTCCTTCCTTGTCAGTACTAAGTACATCTTCAGTACTAAGCATTCTCTCATCAATATCCTATCATTTATTCCCCATGGTTTCCTCTTGTCCTCCCTTCACTTTGAGCATACTCTGTTTCATGTGATCAAATTTATCTTCAGGCATTTCATCGAAACAGTGGATCTCAGTTGAACTGATGGGAATTCTCCTTTTTCAAACTTCCTCCCTTGTTTGGATACATACTCTTTGTGCACCCTATGTTTCTGTGAGAAGCTCTTCCTTGGAAATCTTTGCTTTAAAGAGACACTTTTCAGATATGCTTTATGGTGTTTGATGACAGGTTTAGCTTGCTTCTTTAGCTTTGTGATCTGAGCCTTCAAGGCTTGGATTTCCTTGGCCTGATCTGAAACCTGTTTACACAAAGATAGACAAAGATCATAGACACCTTGGATAGTCATGTCACCCTCATTCCCTGAAAGGGATTTATCACTGGATGAATGACCTCCAAGGTTATCACCAGAAGTTTCTGGGATAGAAGCAGGAATAGTATTAGTGGGTGAAGGTCTTGGGGATGGGTTAGGCTGGTGCTCAATAGGTACCTCACTAGTTTGAGCAGGGGATGAGTCAGTCTGTGGCTCATAAGGTACTTCACTAGTGGGAGCAGGGGAGGGTGTAGGTAGTGCTTCAGATGGTCTTTCTGAAGAAGCACCCTCATCCTGAGTTGGTTGTACCAACATAGAGGCAAACAAAGGGGTTACTTTCCCTGAGAAATGCTTACCCTTCTTAACCATAAAAGAAAAAACTTTACTAGTTAAAGTATTTACAGGGAAATGATCTAAAGGTACAGACACATCAACTAGTTGTTTACCTAAAAAGATAGAAATAAAACGTGGGTACATAACAAACTTCTTTTTAGCATCTAAATGTCTAAGCATACCATCAAAAATTAATTTAGAAAAATTATACTTCTGATTAGATGTTAAACAAATGACAGCAGTGGCAATGTTTGTAGGAATTTGATCCCAAGAGGTGCTTTTTGAACTTAAACAATGATTAATTGTGTGAAATAAAAACCTCCATTGGGGTGAAAACAAAGCTTTATTAAATGTTAACACCGTTAAATCCCCCTCATACCCCATTTGCTGTATAGCATTAAAGATAGCTTGATTAGGTAATGTGTATATCCCATCAGCATCATCAAAACGAAGATCACGTCTTATAGATGCCTCAGAGATAGACACAAACTTACCAGCTACTTTGGCAGTAATGTGCCTAACATTGTTGATTGTTTTGGACTTAGCAGACGTCCAAAACTGTTCAACAAATGTAGTAGATACAATAGGACTTACAGTGAGAGCAAAATGAATGGAACTTCGCTTGAGAAAGTCAATGATGTCGTGAAACTCCTCATTCCCTTCAGACTTCTCCAAGTAGGCGACCATGTTATGCTTCGGACATGAATCAAGAACAGCCATTTTACTTGAAATAGAGATCGTCGTGAAAGTAGAAATTAGGGCTTGTAAGTGCGAATGTGGTTTAGAAAGAGAATGCGTACGAAACTGCGCAATTGAAATGGGTTTAAATAGGTTTAGGAGACCTAATTTCAAGGAAACCGTTTCAATTTACACTTTGTACCCTCGTCGGTATTTTTCTTTAACATCTCTAAAGCGGTACAAACTTTGCCCAGCGGTACTAACTTTGCACTAGCGGTACTAACTTTGTCCAATCAAAGAGTGAACAATGTAGGTAAGTGGAGTGCTTCAGTACCATCAATAACTCTTCTCAATGACGCTCTTAACACTATCAAAACTTTGGAAATGCATCACTTAAGGTTAACCTATTTCTCTATACAAACTTTACAACACATCACATTGCCTCCCTTTAACCAATGCAGCTTATGGATTAATCATCCCAATATTCACAACCAAGAACTGAAACCTGCTAACATCAAATGCCTTGGTGAGTAAATCAGCTACATTATCATCAGTGTGGATTTTAAGCACCTGAATGAGTTTCTTTTCATAAGCATCTCTTATGAAATGGTGCCTAATAGAAATGTGCTTTGTCTTTGAATGATATACTGGCTTCTTGACAATGCAAATGGTGCTCTCATTATCAATATAGATTTTTGTGTTCATGAAGTTGAACCCATAGTCTAGCATTT
The DNA here is from genome assembly GCA_026074375.1 of Tanacetum coccineum. NCBI lineage: Eukaryota > Viridiplantae > Streptophyta > Magnoliopsida > Asterales > Asteraceae > Tanacetum > Tanacetum coccineum. The sequence goes on along the minus strand of BQNB010006681.1, from coordinate 51,354 downwards.
GATTCTGAATCCACAAAACTTGCCCACAGCAGCTTGCAGCAGCAACATATTCTGCTTCAGTAGTAGAAGTAGCCACAATGGTCTGCTTTTTGCACTACCAAGAAATGTGTCTCCTGCCAAGAAATTAACAACCTCCTATTGTGGACTTCCTGTCAAGATTTGCTCCAGCATAGTCACTATCTGAGTAGGATTCCAAGTCAAATGAAGACACTCTAGGATACCAAAGACCCAATTTGGGTTTGCCCTTTAGGTACCTAAAAATTCTCTTGACAACACTTAGATGGGAAGTCTTTGGAGTGACCTGAAACCTAGAGCAAGCACAAACTGTAAACATAATGTCAGGTCTAGAAGCAGTCAAGTACATTAAAGAGCCAATCATGGACCTATAGGGATGGACATCTACATCACTGGCTTCCTCATCCTTGACTAAAGGCTTCTGTGTCTCAATTGGTGTACTAGCAGTCTTAACATTTGCAAAGTCAAACTTCTTCAGGATTTCAGGAACATACTTATCCTAACTAATAAAGATACCATCTTCTTTCTGTTTGACTTGCAATCCAAGAAAGAAAACGGTACTAACTAATCGATCAGTACTTACATCTTGTACTGTTGGTACTAACTATAACTAACAGTACTAACTATTTGTACTGTCGGTACTAACTTACTAAAACATAAATCCTAACAAAGCTCCTCCCAACTAAAGATCCCCATATACCCTGAGGTACGTGCTCCGGAAGACCCTTGGGCCATTAAATAAGAGGTACCATTAGAGGATGCTATTGCGGCAAATAAAAGTCGAGCGGAGAAGAAAAAGAAGTGCAGAGTGGTTTGTCGCACTCACGGGATAGGTTCCGTGCACCATGCAGGTCTGACGGTATCCTTGTATCAGTTCCTACCGTCATTCCTCAGGGTCTTGCCATTTTGCTCACGGATGCTGGTATGCAGACTCAGGGATCTGAAGACGAGGCATCTCCAAGATCGCTTAGGTCTAAGTCTCTACCACCCATGTATAACCTAGTTTGGCCATAGTACCGCCTGTGGTACTTAGACAATATTTTTGTATGTAATATGTGCACGGGTATCCGTGACTAACAATGTATTTTACTAACTCTTGATATATGTTGTATATACCCGTAGTTGTATTGTTTTACATGCTCTGTGGGAGTCTTTTCATATGTACCTAACGTGTTAGGTTCACGTAACATAAGGATACAGAATCCGTGGCCGCTGAGGTTGCAACCCTCTTACACGGCAAGTAATTATTAGGGTGTTTATCCTTTAAATATCCGAAGATATCCATCATATTGATTATGCATTATACAGAATAACAAGTGATTAATATAAAAAAAAGATTTACTCGGGAAATTTTCACATAAAGAAGTCGCTGGGTTAGCTAGACCCGCGGAGTTTTATTAATAACTTGAAAACAAAAGGTAGAATACATGGATTACTTTATTAAAAATCCTAAACAAAAGAATAAAAAAGATGGACTTATCCATGTCGTAACTTAAAGGTAACATTTCTTGAGATTGGCAATGTTCCATGTATGGCTCTTAGCCTGTACGCTCCGTCTCTAAGTGCTTCCGTGACCTCATAAGGTCCTTCACTTTGGACCGAGTTTCCCTCCATCTACAACATGACTGGCGTCGTTACTGCGGTAGACGAAATCTCCTGGCCTGAAAGTAACACCACGGACCCTGGCATTGTAATGCTTTATCATTTTCGATTTGGCCTTAGCTTCCCGAATTGTTGCACGTTTACGCTGTTCCTCTAGTAAGTTCAAATTTAGTCATAGCTCCTCATCGTTATGTGCGGCGTCTACTACCGCGGTGCGGTACGTTGGCATTCCGATCTCCGCGAGTATGACAGCTTCTGTTCCGTAGGTCAAGGAGAAAGGGGTATCACCGTAGCTTGACTTAATCATTGTACGATGGGCCCAAAGGACACAGGGGAGTTCTTCTATCCTATTCTTGTTTCCTTCACCCAGGCGGGCCTTGATTCCTTCACCCAAGCTTCGGTTTGCCCTTTCTACGAGTTCATTGGCCTGCGGATGTTTCACTGAAGCAAATCGTTGCATGATGTTTTACTTTTCACACCAATCTTTGAACGGATTATCACTGAATTGTTTACCATTTTTCGAGACTATTTCTCCTGGGAGGCCGAAGCGGCATACGATGTTGTCCCACATGAATTTTTTTACCTGATTGCCGGTGATAGTGGCCACGGCTTTCGCTTCAATCCACTTCGTGAAATAATCCATAGAAACTATCAAGAATTTGACCTTTCTTGGTCCCTCTGGGAAAGGACCAGCTATGTTAATTCCTTACTTGTAAAATGTCTATGGAGCCGTGATTGGGGTTAGCGTCTGCTGAGGGTTTCTTGGCACGGGACGATGTATTTGGCAATCGTTACATGTGCGTATCATATCCCATGCGTCCTGATGCATGGTTGGCCAATAGTATCCTAATCGCATGGCCTTGGCCACCACGGACCTTGGTTCTGCATGCATGCTGCACGATCCCTCATGTATCTCTCGGATCACATAATCCGCTTGGAGTGGTCCAACACACCTTAGCCACGGCTTTAGGAATGACCGCTTGTAGAGGACTCCTTCTAATAATTCGTACTGTCTGGCTTTGATACAGAGTTTGCTTACCTCCTTTCTATCACCAGGAAGGGTCCCATCTTTTAGGTACTCCATTATCAGGGTCATCCATGTTGGTCCCTCTTCTTCCACCACGGTCGCCACTTCCTCCTCTTGTATGGACTTTTCTTTAAGTATTTCAACCAATACGTATGTCCTTAGGATTTGGTTTACTACCAGTTTGGAGTCTACGCTTACTTGCACATTGCGCACACCAATCTGCGCTGCTATCCGAAGGCCAGCTATCAGTGCCTCATACTATGTCTCATTGTTAGAAGCGATAAACTGTAACCTTAGTGCGTAGGTGAATTCCGTTCCTTCTGGGCTTGTCAGTATTAAGCCAGCGCCTGATCCATCTACACTTGACGATCCATCTGTGAATAGTGTCCATGGCTCCTGCGGGGTTTCCACAACTGATGTGTCTGGCGCATTTTTGTCCGACTTATCTACATGGAAGTCCTCCAGGATCTGTCCTTTCACCGATGTTCTTGGCCGGTATGTGATATTGTGTTCCCCTAGCATGACACTCCTTTTTTATAATCGTCCTACCACGTTGGGACATGAAATTATCTGTTTAATCAGTTGGTCTATAATAACTGCAATGGGATGCTCTTGGAAATACCCCTGGAGCCTCTTGGCGGAAAAAACCAGTGATAAAACTAGCTTTTCCATTGGGGTATAGTTTAGTTCGAGGCCCTGCAATGCGCGGCTTACAAAGTAGACTGGCGTCTGAACCGTGCCTCTTTTAGTCATCAACACCGCACTAATAGCTTCGTTGGAGGCGGACATGTACACAATCAGTTCTTCCTTTGGTTTGTGTGCTACTAGCAGGGGTAGCTCCGACAAATGCTACTTTAATTGCTTGAAGGCCTATTCCGCTTCCGGTGTCCAATGGAAGTTACTCTTTTTAATGCACTTTTTCAAGGTTTTAAATAGCGGCAAGGACTTTTCTGCTGATTTAGAGAGGAACCTATTCAGACTAGCCAACTTCCCGATGAGGTTCTGGACCTCTTTGATTGTTCGTGGGGACGGGAGTTGTAGCACTGCTTCTGTTTTGCTAGGGCACGGTTTTATCCCTTCCTGGGTAATCATATACCCCAAGAACATTCCTTCCACTGCCCCAAACGTATATTTTTTGAGGTTGAGCTTCATGTTTATTTTTTGTAGCATACGGAATGTTTTGTCGATGCCTCTTAGCATTTCTGCCCCGGTGTGACTGGTATTTGCTATTTCATACATACTTCTTACCTTGAAAAACAAACCCAAAAGACCAAAAACATAATTAAAATTGCAAATATATGTTTGTTTTTGTGTTTGTGTATGTGCAGGTACGGATATTAAATAAAGGACAAAATAAAGACAAAACTAGATGAAACCGAGCACGAGAATAGGAAGAGCGCGAGATAACAAGTCCAACGGTGCTCTCGGATTTTATTGGGCCAGCCCGTAACCCATTTTATGGGCTGGGCCAGCCCATACTCAACTTAAGCCCAAAAGCCCAAAAATAGCCCAATTAAAAAGGTAAACGGATCGTTGATGTGAAGATGGCCCAAGAACAAATTAAAAGTGAAATCAAATTTTGAAAGTGTATAGGCACATCACGTGCGTATGAATTAATTCACAAAATACATGTGCCAATCCACTATCAAATGGAAGGGCGAATCACATATTGACATATGGCGGGCTTGGTTAGTTATATATCACAATTCAAATTGCAAAAGGGGAAACTAATCAAACGGACATAAGGCGTGCGTTCATGTAAAGCAAACAAAAAAAGGGCACGTGGCATCATGAGATCGGTGGGATCAATTCTTTAGCAAACTCGATCCGTGTGAAGGGATATCAATGCCAATGAATGGCTAATAACCACTCTTATGATTGGGAGAAATTTACAACATGACCCCTTCTTCCCCTATTTATACCATCCGCCCCCTTCATTTTAAAGGAGTAGGTAGTTAGTTTTTTTTAGTTTAGCTTTTAAGTTTTTAGCTTATTTCATGTTTGTAACTGCTTATTTTACTTTTTCTGTTGAATGTAATTTGCTTATTTCACAAGCTTTTTAATATGTTGTAATAAATTTGGTTTGAAGTTGATTAAAAATTTCGTTTTGATTTTTATGGTGCCTTTATTTCTTGTTTTTTATTACTTTTCGTTGTGGTTATTCTAAGAGTGTTTATGCGTGCTTATTTGTGACTTTATTTTCTTATTAAAGTCTTTTAAAAGCTTAAAAAATGACTCCTATAAGCTCTTAAGCTCATTCGATTCATTTTCGAAAGTTTTTAAGCACTTTTCGAATAATAAGATGTAATAAGCTTCGATCTAGCTTATCTCTGTGCTTAATTCGTTTTTGAATTGTTTAGAAGAATCTCGTTTTCTGGTGATGTTAGTTTTCTTAACTAAACTTTTTTGGTTTAGTGTGGTATAAAATGCTAGATCCAACTTTTGAGATCTTATTTGCTTATTAGTTTTATCATTTTAGAAGTTAATGCTTATAGCTTATTCTAGGATATCATTGCTGATTTTCGTTTGCTTATTCAAATAGTTGAGAGCTTATTGTGTTTGCAAAAAGGCTTATTAAGTTTTTCTAGTTGTAGATCTAGTTTTTAGCTCAATTCATTTAGTTTATTGTGTCGAATTTGAGCTTATCTAGTTAAAAATACTTATCTCATATTTCTAAAAAAGTGTCTTAGTTAATCGGATTGCCTTATTGTTTGCACTGATTTAATAGTGATTTTCTCGTGGGAAAATTGTTTTTAGCTTCATTGAATTAATTATGTTTCGTTCTTGTTACTCGTAGTGTTTATTGTTGATCGTCCAGTAGTTCAATAGCTTATTTTTGTTGTCCATAGCCTTTTCTTGTGTGCTTATTACTTGGCTTTTTTGTGTCAGTTATATTGTGCTCTTATTAAAGTCAAACCTGAACTTGCATTGTTCTCGTATACAACTCGTGCGGTTAGTTTCGATTGGGGCCTCTGTTAGTTAATTTGGTGCTACGTGTAAGTTGCATTGGGCGGCAGTTTGGGTTAGAAGCTCTGATAGGTTTATAGCTGGACTATAATTTATAAAGTTCTGGACTTTCCCTTAGTATGCTAAATCTGATTGGGCCAAGTAGGATATTTAAGCTTGATATAACATTGAATTTCATGTAATAACTTTTGAATTCTAGAAATTTGTTTTGTTTTAATACTTTTGTACGGTAACTCATGAGGCGTGGAAGCTAAGGGTTTATTTAGCTAGACCTCGACTTGATCTTGTTTGTTTTATGTTAAAAAATCGTGGTGGGTGTGTCTTGGTTTTTAATTGGGGTCTCCAATTTAGGTTCATTTTCTAATCCTTTTTCCAATTGATTAGTGTAGATTTATTTTATGTTTGATAAATTGTATTTTTTAAGGTAGAGAGTAGATTTATTCATCTTGTTAAAGTGATTAGTGAATTGGAATTTAGGTGCGGGTTTAAAAAGATTTAAAAAATTATTAGTCATTAGTATTATCTTTTCGATTTACATTCCGTCATTTATTTTTAATGCAATTTAATTTCTTGTTATTTTTAAGCATTTTATTTTACTTGTCATTTAATTTCTTGATCCTAAGCCCGCACTTAATGAACATTTCACGTCACTTAGCAAGCATATTAGTCATTTATATTTTTAGATCATTTTTAGTATAATCTCATAGTTTTAATCTTAGATTTTTAATTAGTATAACTTAGCGTGCTTTTTATATGTTTTAGAAACTAAATCAAAAATCATTTTATCCCATTCAAAACGCGCGATCACGAACTTAGCCGATTTTCAAATTCACACTTCGTTGGGGAATAAACGACCCGGGAGGTTTTAGAGATATCACTTTGGTTAGAGGTTAATTTCTTAACCCGACGGAAATACTACTATACTATTATTGATTATCTTCCTTATTATTACGTTTTTTATATATTACGTATATATATATGTATTAAAAAGGAGGGATCAATTTTTGGCGCCGCTGCCGGGGAAGTGTGTTGCTTATAGTGTTGTTTCAAGATAGCTTTTTGAAGACCTTCTTGTGACATTATTTTTCTTTGTTATAAAATATATATAATATATGTATATATATATATATATTGTGTATATATATATTGTATATATGTATATATTTTGTAATATTATTATATTGTAACCACCCAAAATTTCAACCAACGCAGCGGAATACACTTGGTGCTACTTAATATGACGCAGGCTTAGATACAAGAGAACGACTCTAAAAAGTGTTCGTTTGTTATAAAACTTATCTCGTTTGATTTTATGAAATTCAAATTATTAGTTGTCATAATTGCTTCACCTGAAAAAACTTGAATGTAAAGACTCCAATGCACATCAACTATCCAGCATCTCATTTACTGTGAATAAACTATGCTTACAGAGTGTCAACATTAAAGTGGTGAGTTATAGAGTTTGTAAGTATAAATGTAAATGTTGGAATCCAAAGATTTTATAAAGTATGTATGTTTATATTTCAATACCTTATATAATTGCCAAAAAATGTAAGAGTAAATGTAGAACCAAAAGAGTATATAAAGATTTGAATTTTGAGTGTTTATTGCTTCGCGCAATATATGAAAAGTGTTCAGGAAATTAGTCAATGTTCAATATTAGTAGTTATGGACAGGAAGATGTAGATTTTTTCAAAATGTATGGGTTATACTATAACAGATACAGTACCCATAAATAATATTACTGTTGCGCTAAGTCATGACGCTGGCTCGAATCTATGTATGAATTTATGCAAATAAAGGCCCGTTGTAGATGGTCAAACCGCAAATACAAATTGTACGCCATGTATGCTTCGTGTTTCGTACGGGCGAAAATAGTGAGAGATATCACACGAATAGGGAAGTCATCTCAAATAGATCTATTTATACACTCGCGCTTTCCTTAAATGTCCTCGGTCAAAAAAAGAATTTAACAGTTCATGATAAATGGGCTATGGTGGGTCTAATGTTACTTAGGCACATGTAAAAAGGATATGGATAACGAAAAACTTCGTAGTCCATTAAAAATTAAACTATTGTATTCGTAAATAGCTTTGAGTAATTTGAGATCATTAAGTAGTAAAGAGTGTGATTATAAATCAAGGAATGAGTTAGTAATGAGTACGTAAACACTTTGTAAACGTGTATAGCAAATGAGTATGTTGACAAAGTTATGAAAACCAATGTTTGTAATCAAAACAAGGAATTGTGTTGTAATAATTTGCAAACAACCAAGTATGTAAACCAAGTGTGTCGAATAGTATGTAAAGCTATTCGTAAACGAACATGTATAATAAGTTGTTTGAGCAGGTTTCTACCCCGAGATTTGTAATGTAAATGATAAAAACTCAAGTGAAAGAGGGGTATAAACTCACCCTCGATGTAGAGAACGATTGGCGGGAATGTACACTTGAGTAACAAGATTGAACGGAAACTGAAACGGTAGACCAAGAAGTTGGGTTTATCATAACGTTTTGATCACTAGCTAGGATAATGTATCTGGGTTTTTCGATGGATGGTTACATCAACGCGGAACGTTGATTTAAAATTATTTAGATTTAAAGTTGTAATGGTTTGGTGGTTGGTTAAATAAATAAATCAAAAGTAAACGCAAAGTGTGTAAATATAATTCCCGTAAATGATTACTTTATGAGAAATGACTAGTATTTAATTCCATACATTGAATTATATAAACAAGATACAAACCAAGAGAATAACTTGTAAGGCGTATTTAATACATCGTCATGTATTCAAACCAAAGGTGTTTCAAGTAAAATAAATATGGTCCATTTATAATACCATTATCCAATGTATTATATAAGAAAAGATAAATTTAAATAAAGGAAACCATATATTCGACAGTGCAGAATATCCCCTATATGAGTTTATCAGGAAGTTCCTTTATAAAAATAAACGTACGTTTTAAGTTTGTGGATTAGATAAATGAAATTTCTAAAATCATAGTTTACGTTTGATTATCGGGTCTTCACGATTTAATAATTCTTAAGACATTTCAAGATAATAAGTAAAGTAGCTTTGTAAAAGTTTACTAAGTGTAGCGATTTATAAAAATCTCGGCATGACCCATTCGTTTATTTAACGTTTTCTATATTAACAAAAGTTAATTATTTTCCCTTAATTAAATCAAACCATGTTGTAAATCCAAACACATCCCTTAACAGTTATTATAAAAACAAAACAAAAATAATAAATAAAGTATTTATTTAACCAATACCACATTTAGATCCGGTTTAATATATAAATTTATATATGAAATCCTTTAATTTTTATTATCCATTTATATACACCAAACGCACCCTTGTGCGGTTTCTGTCGAACCAAACACACCCTTATCATGAATCTGCCAAACCAAACACCCTTATTGCTGTTAACAGCTCATCTAAACGCATCCTTTTCGGTTTATACATAAATGAAACGCCCCTAATTCGTCTTCTATCACACCAAACGCACCCTTGGCTGTGGAACAGCCAACCCAAACGTACCCTAATCTATATTTCAGTCAATCAAACGCACCCTAATCTGTTCCCTTATAAACCAAACGCACTCTACGGCTGTCGAGCACCAACCAAACACACTTTTTCGTGCTACACCACCAACCAAACGCACCCTATGGTTATTATACACAGCCAAACGCACCCCTAGGCTGATCTGAAAACAAAGACGCACCCTTTGTGGTGCTTATGAAAAACCAGCCTCACCATTTTGCAAATGAATAAAAAAAACAACGCACCCTTGCTGGTGCAGCTAAACAAACGCACCCCTTTAGTTTCTATACACAGCCGTATGCACCCTTTTTTTGTATTTGTTATATATGTGGTTGCGGGATGGGGGTGGTGCTGTGACGATGATGAGGTGGTGACTGTGGTGTAGTGGGCCGGTTGTAGAGGGTGACGTCGGCGAGGGTGGTGTCGTCGTGGAGGAGATGGAGGCGATGAAAGTGAGGTGGAGATGAAGATGGTGGAAGATAAATGGTGTGGTGTGGAGGTGGTAGCAGCGGCGGCGTGGACTGGTGGTGGTGGCTGCGTTGGCAGTGGAGACGATGATATGGTTTATGATTTAAATGGTGATTGATCGCGGCGGTGTTGTAGATCGGGTAGATCCGGAGATGAGAAACGTTTTATGTTTCGGTCGGAAAACCCGCCGGAAAACTTTTCCGGCGGCGGCAGCATGGTGGCCGGCGGCGGCTGGGTGGTTTCCAGCGGCGGCTGGGTGGTTTCCGGCGGCCGAAAATCATGGGGAGGGAGAAGAGTGTGTGTTGTGTGTGTTTTATATTATGAAATGATAAAATGAAAATTTTAATATAAAATTTTGGTGACGAGGTTGTTTTGGTGGTGTGGAGATGATGATGATGATGTTATGATGAGGGTGGCAGCGGCGGCTGAGAAGGCGGGGAGGGTTTTACGTATCATCAAAATATAGTGAGGGGGGGGAGATAAAGGGGATAAGGAAGGGGAAAAGGGAGGATGGAGGAGGAGGGAAAGAGGGGCGGGGGGGGAGGGAGGGGGGCGGGGGAAGGAAGGAGGAGTGGGAGGGGGGGAAGGGGGGGGGGAAAGAGAGGGGGGGGGGAGGGGGAGAGGGGAGGAAAAGGAGGGGGGGGGGAGGTGAAGAGGGAGAGAAAGGAGAATAGGGGGGAGGAGGGGGAGGGAGAGGGGGAAGGGGAGGGGACGGAGAAAGGGGGGGGGGGGGTGAAGAAAGAACTCAGCAAACCAAACGCACCTCTTATGGTTATTATCCAAACCAACATACCCCTTATGGTTTTTATCAAAACCAAACGCACTCTACGGCATTTCTGCCCAAACCAAACGCACCCTAACAGTTAATAAACCCGGAAACAAACGGCCCATTTGGGCTGTTACAGCCAAACGCACCCTAATATATGAAAAACAAAACCAAACGCACCCTAGTTCGTCTTCTACTACACCAAACGCAGCCTATATGGTGATATAACCAAATCAAACGCACCCCAAATCTGTTAAACTCCAACCGATACCAAACGCACTCTATATGGGTGGCTGACCCGAAACCCAAAGCACCATTCGGTGCTTATTCTACAAACCAACCGCACCATAATCTGTCTCTATTAACCAAAATGCGCCCTAAGATGTTAGCTTCACAAACGCACCCCCTTTTTGGGGCTGTCAACCCATGAACCAACCGCACCCTCATGGCTGTTAAGAACAGCCAAACGCACCCTTACCGCGGGTTGACCACCAAAACAAACGCCCTTCGTGGTGGTACTATGAAACCCAACGCACCCCTGTGCTGTGACCCGAAAACCAACGCACCCTGCTGGTGGCTTGAACCCGAACGCACCCTTGTGGCGAAAACACAACCCAATCGCACCCCATGGCTGTCTCATAGCCAAACGCTCCCTTATGGCGGCGGCAGCCCCCAAACGCATCCCAAGGTGGCGGCTGCCGCCCCCTTTTGGCTGACTACGTGAAACCAACGAACACCCCTAGTTATATATCAACCCGACGCACCTTAATTGTTGCAAAACAAACACTCCTGTTGTGAGTGTTTTACCCAAACCCGACGCACCCTAATGGAGGTGGTTCAAAAACCAGTCGGAAAACTTTTCGGCGCTGGCGGCAGCAATGGGGTCGTGGGCACTGGCGGCGGCGGTCTGGGTGGTTTCGCGGCGGGATTGGAAGTACATGGGAGGGAGAAGAGTGTATTGTATTGTTGTGTGTGTTGTTTTGTGTGAAATGAAAAAGTTTTATAAAAACTTTATTATATTTATAATAAATGTTTTAAGAAAGTGACAAGTCACTAAATAGTATTGGGTAAATTGTGTACACTTTTTTTATTATACTTTTGATAGAAGCGGTTGGGACTCATATTGGGGCGACTTAACGGATGATTCAAATCTCGAAACTTGCGCCATTGTTTTCCAAATCATTTTTCTGATAAAAATGAGTATTTACTTGATAGTATTTCATAAATATTTTTATAACATTTATAAAAATATCTGTTATTTATTTTGTGAACCGGTTACGCCTTGTCTGAAATAGAAAAGAAAAAAAATGGATTTCAACTCGAATATTCGCGTTCTCAACAAACGCTTTTAATTAAATTGCTAAGTATTTTATGAAGTTATTTTTATTTAACAATCGGTGATAATTAAATATAATTTAATTATTTTTGTGTTTCTAAAATCTTGCGAGGGCATTTCAGTCACCTTCTGACTGTTTTCGGGTCTCGGTCAAAACTAAAAAGTTGTCAGGAATGTCGTTTTACTTCAAATTGCTTTAGAGTCCGAATAATGAAAACGTGCTTTAGATGGTCGTTCTTATAAGTCAAGCCAGACCCTAAAAGACAAACGATGAAAATGTCATTCTCAAAAAATTCAAAAATTCTCGAAGTTACAGTACCTACCATTTCAAAGAATCTCGTCCGAGATTAAATTGTGTTATCCGATTGTTGCAAAGGAAAGACTTAAGGTTAAATAAACTCGTCCTAAACAAGACGCTGATAACTTTATTCAGCAAAATTCGGTGTTTCTATACTTCTCAATCTACCAAAAATTTTGGCTAGGTTTGTCCAGGATATTTAATCCATCAATATGGGTATCTCAAAATATATCATTACGGTCTTATGACTGATCTATCCTTGTTATTTTTTTAGGAAAAGTCTCATTATAGTGAAAACCTCAAGAAGAAAGTGTAGTCGCGTGAGTATGTTTGTATAAGTCTATAAATGTCCGAGGACGGAGTCTCGTTTCTAATATCTGTAATGTTCGATGATTCATATCAACGTGGCTTATGTATGTAAGTACTCAACTTACTTGGCAGTTCCAGGATGTATCGCGACCTAAGTCTTCGTACTAGTGGCCCGAATTGAATAGTTCGACTATCTGTTTTGTCGGTAGGTGTTTATCTGGTTTAAGGAGGGTTGCATTACCTATTGGATAAAGTTGTTACAGCTGGGATACGCTTAGATTCCCCAACAGCAGCGACCATATCGTCAATAACTATAACAACTGGTGATGGGGTACCGCGAATGAGGACATTTCGAGAAACAGTATCTCCAGAATCAAGTTCAACAAATAGGAGGAGCTTGCGGAAAAGCTTATGCGATAGACGGCGGATTATGGTACTCAGTCGTTAGTTCGATGAATCAACTCCATTAACTCAAGTGTGTAACAAGTCTGTTAGATACGACGAAAGGTTCTGTTGATCGCGAGGATAGCAACGGACAAACAGTTTAATAACTTAAGAATGTGATAAGGGTAGCTCAGGTTAGCCTTAAGATTCTGCTGAGTAGATATGAACGAATTGTGTCTCTTAGACCTTTTAAAGGATTTGTGATTATCGATTTCAGGTTTAATACTTGTGTCATATCGGATACCATTAAGCCCATCTCATTTTAATTTCTTATGAACTCTCGTTCTTAAAGCCTTTTAAATAATTTTATTTAATTGTTATCTTAGTTTTTATCTATTAAGGAATAAGTGGTTAAAACGGGGGCGCTTTCGAAATAAATGATTTTTGAACCTTCTTAATGGACCTTTTCTGTTCTTGTTTGATTGTGAGGGGTCATAATTTAAAAGGGGATTTAATTATTTATTTCTGGGGCGTGTTTTATTTACATTGCGTGTGGACCAGCAATGGCTTAGTGTAGGGGAATTTTGATGTGTGCTAAAACACACATCATTTGTACCCTGTAAAATGCTAATAAACAGACTAAAACACTAAAATATGGATAAATATGTTGCAAATATGTTTGTATTGTGTTTTTATGTCTTACAGGTACAAAGGATTGAAAACAAAGCAAAAACGGTAACTTTCGGGTGACTTTCAATGACGTTTTCACGTTTATCGAGGTTCAAACGAAGTCGTGAATATTCCTCGATCACACCATTGGAAAGACCACGAAATTACGAGTCCAACAAACCCGGCCTTTCATATTTGAACCTTTTTATTTTGATCCTTTTTCGTCCTTGTTTGAACCTTTCAAATTAAATTAACCTGGACCAAATTAAGAAGGGGTTTTATATTAAATTTCCAATATTATAAATAAATCTATGCTTAGCATAGTTGGCAAAGTGGTGCCCTTTAAGGTTTCAACTTTAAGGTCATGGGTTCGATACCTGCAGAGGGGTTTATCCCCCTCACGCCTCGTCAGCGCCACATGGCACTGCCAAGTCGGATGACACGTCAGCTAGTGGGTCCCACATGCTGACGTGGCACTGACACGTGGTGACCCAACCCGGCCCATGACCCGACCCGATCCAGACCCGGCTGTTGACCCAGCTATTGACTGGCGGTCAACGATGGTTGAATGGTGGTTGACCATTGTTGACCATTGTCCGCCACCGTTGACTGCCGTCGTTGACCGGTAGTGGCTCAGGTGACGGCTGGCAAGCCACGTGGCACCACTCAGGTGGTGACACGTGGCCTTCTAATGATTAGGTGTCAGGTGGCAGGTACGAGGTACTGTTCATCCGAGGTGGCAGTACGAGGTGGCGATGTAACACCCCCAAAAATGTGTCGCAGCGGAAATATGTCTGGGGCGTTACTTCATAATACAACAGCTCAAGATACAAGAGAACGACCTCTAAATATGTCGTTTGAAAAGTAATCTCGTTGATTTTCTTGAAATTGATGTAACATTTGTCCCATAATTGCATCACGATGAAAAGCTTGAAAATAACCCAACGAGATTTGATCATTTGTATGTAAGTAGAAATCCATAAATGAAATCTTGTCAATTTTAGACTCCATTGCACATCAAGTACAAGATCTATTCATGAGAAAAACATGTTTAAAAGTGTCAACTTAAAGTTGGTGGAGTTATAGAGTTAGTAAAAAAAAAGTATATTGTAAATGTTGGAATCCAAGATTTATAAAGTTTGTGATTATTTTCATCCTTATACACCACTCAAAAATTGTATGAGGTAAATGTTGAAACCAAAAGGAGTTTAGTGTTTATTGCTCGCTGCAATATGATGAAACATTGTTCAGAAATTAGTAATGTTCTTAAGTCGTATGGCTTGTGAGATCGTTGTTTTTCCTAATGTATGTGTTACTTTAACAAAATACAATACACATAAATAATATTAATGTTGCGTTAAGCTCATGATACTGAAGCTCGAAATTAGGTATGCAAATTTAATGCAATAAGGCCTTATAGTGTTCAAACCCGTAAACATCAAATTGTTTCCGAAATGTATGCATTCGTTGTTTCGTACAGTCGAAACTAGTGAGGAGCTACTCCACCGAACAGGGATGTCATCCAAATAGATTCTATTTATACTCGAGCTTCCTTTAAACGTCCTCGTCAAGGAATTTAACAGGTTATGTAATGGGCATGGTGGGTTATGTTACTTAGGGCAAAACACGTAAACAGGAGATGATACCGAAAAACAGTGTGTCAATAAAAAATTAAAACTATTGTATTTGTTAATAGCTTTAAGTACTTAAATCCATAAGTAGAAAGAGGTATGATATAATCAAGTATCGAGTGTAATGAGTATGAACAAGATAAGTTGTATTGAGCATGTATTCTCCCCCGAGATTTGTAAAGTAAATGTAAAACAAGTGAAAGAGGGGCTATAAACTCACATCGATGTTGAAGAACAATTGACAGATGGGCATCTACTATGCCAACTCAAACGGAAGACGAACGGCTCGATCAAGAAGTTGTAACTAACCTTATCGGTTATATCCTACTCGCCTAGAATAATGTACTTGGTTTTCCGATGAATGAGTACGTCAACGTGACACGTTGATAAAAGATTTAGATTTAAAGTTGTAATAGTTTGGTGGTTGGTTAAATAATTAATTCAAAGGTAAACGTAAGGTGTGTAATATATTCCGTATATATTACCTATTGAAAAATGACCTATATAGCTCACACTGTGAATTATATGACAAGATACACAACCCAAAGAATAACTCGAATAGTATATAATATATGACATGTTTTATATAAAAAGGTGACAATTTAAAATAAAATGGTTTAATTATATAATACTTCCCAAGTATTATATAAGGAAGGTGATAAAACTAAATAATTCGACACGTTCCCGGATATCCCCAAATGATTTAATAGAAAGTTTCTTTATAAAAATAAACACACGTTTTAAATCTTCAAATTATGTTAAACGACGTTTTTAAAACTCTTACAACAGTTATGATGTTATTTTCTAGTTGATAATTATAAAATATAAGATTATTTTATAATTTAATATATTGTTTCCTCGACGGGTTGCTAGAATATTTATCCCATTTGTAAAAGTATAGTTTCCGTTTGTTTATCCGGTTATTGATATATTACGAATTAAAAATCTTGTAATTATATAACTTAACCCTTTTTCAATTAATACATGTTGAAATTTACTCATGTGTTCAATATATATGATTAGGCAAGATTAATTAATACATGACACATTTATTTAACCAATGACCACCATTTAATCCGGTTTAATATTTATGAAAACTTATGATGTATTTATTTTCCGATTTATATAAATCAAGACACACTCTAAAGTTGTTTCTGCTCACCCAAACACGCCCTTATACGAGTTGCTACCCCAAACGCACCCCTTGGTGCTTCTCTTAAACCAAACGCTCCTTGTTGGCGTTAAATGCCAAACCAAACACACCCCTTGGGTGTAACTCAGCAAACCAAACGCACCCTAACAGTTGATAAACCCAGAAACAAACGGCCCATTTGGGCTGTTACAGCCAAACGCACCCTAATATATGAAAAACAAAACCAAACACACCCTAGTTCGTCTTCTACTACACCAAACGCAGCCTATATGGTGATATAACCAAATCAAACGCACCCTAAATCTGTTAAACTCCAACCGATACCAAACACACCCTGTTGGGTCTTAAACCCAAAACCAAACGCACTCTATATGGGTGGCTGACCCGAAACACAAAGCACCATTCGGTGCTTATTCTACAAACCAACCGCACCATAATCTGTCTCTATTAACCAAAATGCGCCCTATTACGTTAGATTAATAAACAAAGGCACAACCGTTTTTTGGGCTGTCACAGCCAGACGCACCCTAATTTGGTGTCGAAACCCAAACGCACCCTTGTTTTGGTGACTCAGTCCAACCCAACGCACCCTTTGTGTGCAACGAGACCCAAACACAGACCGCTTCATGGTTTGATAACAAAAACTAAAAACGCACCCTCGTGACTGTTTATACAGCCAAACGCACATTGTGGGGTTTGTGTTTAGAACCTACCGCTACCTCTTCTATGTGTATAACAAAACCACAAGCACCCACTGTTGGTGACAGAGGAAGCCAAAGGCGCCCGTGGTGGTTGGTATGGGATTGGCTGTGGTAGTACAGCGGTGAGGAGAATGGAAGCAGAGGTTGACGACTGGGAGAGCGATTGGTGGCGCGTGGTATGGTGATGGATCTGGTAGATTCAGAGATGAGAAACGATTTATGTTTCGGTCCGGAAAACCCTACGGAAAAACTTTTCGCGAGCCGCAGCATGGTGGCCAGGCGGCGGGCCTGTTTCCTCCGGCGGCCGACAAGTCATGGGAGGGAGAAGGAGTGTATTGCCTTTTGTGTGTGTTGTTTTTGTGTGAAATGAAAAGTTTATAAAACTTTTTAATATATATAATAAAAAGTTTTAAGAAAAGTGACAATCACTAATATTATAGGGTAAATTGTGTAACTGTTTAATATACATTTTTGGATAGAAGCGTTTCGGGACCTCCTTTTGGGCTGACTTAACTCGATGATTCAAAATCTCGAAACTTGCGCCACATTTGTTTTTTTTAGCCAAATCATTTTTCTGATAAAAATGAGTCTTAAATCGATAGATATTTCATAAATAGTTTTATAACATATTTTAAAAATATCTTGTTAATAATTTTGTTGAAGCCGGTTACACGCCTTGTCTGAAATAGAAAAGAAAAAATGGATTTCAAACGCAATATCGCGTTCTCAACCAAAACGCTTTTAATTAAATGCTAATATTTTATTAAAGTATTTTATATTTAATAAAAGCGTATAATTTAAATATAAATTTAATTATTTTGTGTTTCCTGCTAAAATCTTCTGCGAAGAGGGCATTTCAGTCACCTTCTGACTGTTTTCGGGTCTCGGTCAAAACTAAAAAGTTGTCAGGAATGTCGTTTTACTTCAAATTGCTTTAGAGTCCGAATAATGAAAACGTGCTTTAGATGGTCGTTCTTATAAGTCAAGCCAGACCTTAAAAGTCAACGATTGAAATCGTCATTCAAAAATTCGAAAATTCTCGGATGTTACAGGCGACGGATGGCCAATCAGAGCATGACACGTGTCATTCTGCGTGTGTCAGTCCGAGTTAAGCGTGTGTAAGTCCGAGGTAATCATGTGGTAATAATGAGGCGGTTGGTGGATGGCAAAAAGACCAAAATACCCTCAGATCTTGTAATATGGTTGGTGGATGACTTGAAATGATGAAAATACCCCCACCTACTTTGAGCTATAAATTCACATGCACATCAGCTGGAAAGGGGTTTTTAGCATTTAGTTTATTTCAATATAGCGTGACAGGAATAGTGTAGCATATCTTTATTGTACTTTTAGCTTATAGTTTGTTTATGGTTAAAGCTTTTTTATAGCTTATTTAGCTTCTATTATAATCAAGAGATTTGAGCTTATATATGAAGGATGTATAAGTTGGGTTTTATTTCTAATGCTTATTATTTATTATACGCTTATATTTCTTTTTAATGCTTATCCTTCTACTCTTTCTCTTCTTTTGCTTATTTCCAAATAAGCTTATGCTTATAGCTTATTTTTGGATCCGATCTCTTAAGCTTATATTCTAATAAGCTTCTTTAATAGCTTATTTAGACTAGCTTATTTTATATTGTTTTTGATTTAGAGCTTTTCAAGTGAGCTTATTTTAGCTTATTTTTGATTGCTTATTTTTCTAGCTTATTATTTTTAGATCTAATCCTTAAATATACCAGTCTCTTGTTTACTTGATTGAACACCTTGGTTTCGGGTGGATTAGATCTAAGAATAATTAGGTAATAATTTAGTAATCGATATTTTAATAAGAGTTGTTTTCAATATAAGCCAACGTTGTGAGAAGATAATTTGTTAAAAAGGTATTGGTTCATCAATAAGGACTTAATTGTATGTTTAATTCACACTTAAGGATCTAGTCAATACACTTAGCAAGCATATCTTTTATAATATATCGTTCTTCGTTTAATTACTCGCTATTTGATATCTAGTTTTTAAATAGTTTAATTAAATTTTTAGTTTAGAACAAAAAAAATATATTCGATATTCAAGCATCAAACAAAACGCTTTCGTGGATTTCAAATTCATCTCTCGTCAGGATACGACATCCGGGAGATAAAATATTGTTTGTCCTCAAGCAATTTTTATATCAAACGGGATACTCTCTATACTATTACTATTTGGTATTATTATTTAGTTATATATTATATATATATACTATATATTAATTATCAAATCAAAAGGTTAGTTTCAAAAATTATCAGCTACCATTCGGTTTAAAAAATTCAAGGGCTACATACCAGAGACTAGTCGATACAGTGTTCAGCAATCAAATCATGCGAAACCTTGAAGTCCACGTTGATGACATGGTAATAAAAAATGACTTGGAAGAAGACATGCTAGTAGATTTCCAAGAGACCTTCGACAAGCTCTGGGCAATTAATATGAAACTCAATCCCGGGAAGTGCTCCTTTGGCGTGGAAAAGGGTCCATTTCTAGGGTACCTCATTATGAAGTAAGGAATCAAAGCTAACCCCTCAAAGGTGAAGGAAATCTCTGACCTAAAGCCACCCAAAACGGTCAAAGAAATACAAAGTCTCAATGAGAAGCTAACAGCTTTAAGCCGATTCCTTCCGAAAGGAACTCATAAGATACTCCCTTTTCTAAAGGTATTGAATAATTATGCAAGTAAGAAGATAGTTCAATGCCCCAATCAAAGGCGAAACCCTGGTAATGTATCTAGCAGTCTCAGAAGAAAGTATCAGTGCAGTTTTACTAGCAGAAAGAGGAAAGAAGCAAATCCTCATTTATTTCATAAGCCGAGCACTAAAAGGGGCAGAAATAGAGTATCCGTAGCTGGAAAAACTCACACTAGCCCTCGTATACGCTGCAAGAAAGCTCCGGTGGTACTTTCAAGCTCACCCTATCTAAATACTGACGGACAAGCCCATAAAACAAATACTAGCAAGGCCCAAAAAGTCGAGAGGTATAGCTAAGTGGGCAATAGAGCTCGGGGAACATGATATTAAATTCAGGGGGCGCAATTCTATTAAAGGATAGATTTTGGCTGATTTCTTGGCTGAGACACCCACAACGGAAAATAAAGAGAAGGAAACCCAAAATTTAAGGGATGAGGAGCTGGATCCAGAAAACACATAGAAGCTGTACACAAATGAAGCTTCCAGCTCCGATCTTTCTGGAGCAGGTATGATACTTGTTAATCCTGAAGGAAGAGAGTATACTTACGCTCTCAAGTTTGAATGCGAGACTACCAACAATGAGGCAGAGTACGAAGCGTTGTTAGCTGGCCTATGAATTACAGTAGAAATGAAGATCCAAGATTTAGACATCCTCGTGGACTCCCAACTAGTGGCAAACCAAGTGAAAGGACTCTTCAAAGCAAGACAACCAGTTATAAAACAATACTTAGAGAAAACAAGAGAGATACTCAAAAGCTTTAAACTCTATGGAACATGTCCGATGAGATCAAAACAAGAAAGCAGATGCTCTAAGCAAGCTAGCTTCCATGACCTTCTCAAAGCTTGCTAAGGAATTCTTGGTGGAAGTACTACATGTAAAGTCAATCATAGGAAAAAAGGTGGCGGACATCATCAAAGAAGAAGGGTAAAGTTGGATGGCACCAATCCGAGAATACCTACTGTTTGGGAAACTCCCTAACGATAGTCAGAAAGGAAGAAAGCTAAGAATCAAGGCACCTCAGTACATGATGATTTACAATGATCTATATCTCAAGTCATATTTGTCACCCTGGCTTTGATGTGTAGGGCCTATATAAGCAAAGAGCATCATTGAGGAGCTACACCAAGGTTCTTGCAGAATGCATGCAAGACCTCGATCAGTGGTGTCCAAGATTATGAAGCTGGGGTATTACTGGCCTTTGATGCACAATGACGCGAAGACACTAATACAAAGATGTGAAGCATGCCAAATACACTCATCAATATCGAGGAAACCAAAGCAAGAGATGACATCTATAACATCAGCGTGGCCTTTTTCCCAATGGGGAATTGACATTGTGGGACTACGGCCAATCGCACCAGGAGGTGCAAGGTTCCTCATTGTAGCCATCGACTACTTTACAAAACGGGTTGAAGCAAAACCACTAGCATATATAATGGGAAAACACGTGGAGAAGTTTCTACGGGAACATATCATATGCAGATTTGGAATGCCCCAGTTAATTATCTTTGATAATGGGAAGCATTTTACTGAGGGAATATTCCCAGACTTTTGCCAGAAACTCGATATACTCCAAGCCTTCACCTCAGTCTATCACCCCTAAGCGAACAGACAGGTTGAAGTCACCAATCATGACATCGTCAAGGGTGGATGAGATACCATAGGTACTATGGGCACATAGGACAACCTCGAACTCCAGCAACGGAGAAACTCCTTTCAGTCTAGTCTATGGCTCAGAGGGAGTAGTTGCCAATAAAATAAGTATGGAAACAAAACGAATTAAGGAATTCAAAGCAAGATAAAACAAGAAAATGCGCAGAGAAGATCTTGATATTCTCAAAGAAAGGAGCGAGATAGCTTCCATCAGAGAAGCCTACTACAAGCAAAAGCTAGAAGGATACTACAATAAACATGTTCGACCGTCCACATTTAAGCAAGGTACTTATGTGCTCTGACTTAAGAGTGCAAGAAAAGCAAAGTTCCAAGGAAAAAGGGGACAAACATGGGAAGGACCCTATGTAGTAAAAACAGCCTATGGAGACGGAGCCTACAAGCTAGAAACACTATCTGGCTCCCATGTTGACCGAACATGGAACGACTCAAACCTTCATAAGTTTTACATGTGAAATATGCTATTCATCAATTTCTAAAGTCATTGTTTCGACTATTTTTCAGCAAGGGACCTATTTATAGTATAGCAAACCAAGTGTTCATACGTGAAATGATGTAAATCTTTCTACAATATCAATAAAATGGTTTCCTTTCAAATCTCTTCTGTCATTATTTACAACAAAGATTTGAGACAACAAAAACGTATAGCAAACTAAGTGTTCATACAAAAATGATGTAAATCTTTCTACACGATCAATGAAAGTAATAGACTCCCTTTCAATCTTTTGTGTCGTTATTTACAAAAAAGATTAGGGACACCAAGTATTTAAAAGTTTCAACGTTTAAAGGGATGTCGTAAGACCACATATGAGCCTTACATTTACAAGAATCTAAATTCACATTAACTTCCCAAAGGTATTCGTTCAAAACCTTTCTGGGCTAAGTCGAAGAGAGTCATGACCCTCTATCACAAGCGAAGGACTGCTTGTTAAACCTTGGTGGACAAAAAAGCAACTTATACAAGCCACACTTGAGTGTTGTTTGAAACCCATAAAAGGTTACACTAAATATAATTCAAACAAATTGTTTGAAATAAATCACGGGTACATACTACCCACATAGTCAAAATAATCCCTACAAGGTGACCTTCAGCTAACTGGTGCCTTCGAAGATAAGGGCCCATACTACAACGAGGGAAACTTTGATTAATGAGATCTAGGATTCTATGAAAGTAACTCTTCCAAGGAGGCATACAAATCGGAAGAAGCTTTGGATATGAAGGGATAGGAGGCAGTGGCTAGGTCATCACCGGCCTGGTCAAATTATTTTTGAGACGAAGAGCGATAACCATGCATCTTCTCCAAAGTAAAAGGCTCTTTCCAAGCAGCCACTTCTTTAACAGCTATACATCTACCATGGAACATAGACGCCTTGACAAATCGGGAAACTAACAAACCCACCTCGTCACTATGGATAAGTTTCGTTGGCACATGAGGAATAACTTAGTCACTACCGCAGCCCTATCTTGCCTCAACTTATCAATCTCCTGCAACAACTGAGTTTCAAAGCCTTTCAATTTCTCCCTCTCAGATTCTAACCCCTCAAGTTTTGAACGAAGAATGGACAGGGTCTGGTTGTAGTTAATCCACTTCTTTTCCTCAATAAGAAGCCTGTTATACTCACTATGTAACCTGTCAACTTACCCTTGTAAAGTATTAATCATTGCGCGCATGTCCAACACAAGAGGATTTTTGTCCAAATCTTGCAGAGCTTCATTACATTTCCTCTCAAGCTCAGCATAGGCCTTGTCCTTCTCAACTTCCCTTTACTGGATAACATCACAAGAAGCTATTGCTTTTGCAAGGGCAGATATAAGCTGACGAGTTTAGCTATTCAACATATTATCTAGAACAGCCTGTCACATATAAGCTATGTCGTGAATATCGTAGAGCTTCTCTAGGCTTATATCTCTAAGATGTTGTTTCCCCACTGTTGGTGGGAGTGACCAAGGGGATAACAACAAAAGTAGCATTGCAAATTAGGCCGTAATCTTTAGTTTCCCTGGCAGATTGTGGAAACTCTATACGGAAGAAGGAATTAACACATCCAGCCATTCGCATACGTTGGGAATATGAAAGGAGCAAAGGATGTATGGAACTTACCATGAATGTCAGGATCGCTATCTACGTCAAGGGGATCAGAGGCATCACCGAAAACCTTACTCGCTTGAGGAGGCACTTTTCGAATCTTGCGACGGGCCTCTTTTATTGACGGCCCAATAACTAGTTTCCTTTTACCTGCACCTTTCGAAGATTTACGTAACCTCTCAGTTTCATCAACGACGCCTTTCTCTGAGGAAACGTCATCAGAATCTTTGACATTCTCAGCAACATGAGAAGGAGGGGAAGAATTTAGAGGGTTAACGTCAATCACCGGAACTTCATTATTAACAGACCTGTTAGAAAGAGACCCCCCTCACCATCACCAATGCCTCCCTCTGGTTCAAAATGAAATTCGCTGTTCCACCATAAAGCTCCTAAAGTCTATTCTTGCAAACACCAAACAACAAACAATTGATTATCAGCCGTACGGTTCAAACCCTATATTAGTATTAAATCAATATATACCCTTTCCACGATGATAGATAATAGGTTTCTTAGGACTATACTTCCTCGATGATAGATAATAGGTTTCTTAGGACTATGCTTCCAAAAAGATTTTAGCCCTGCAAGATAAAGGATTAGGTCTGGGAAGGTTCAAACAATGCAAGGTGTCGGTAACTCATAATCACTTCACTTTATTACATATTACACTAATCAAAGAAGAAAAGAGGAGGAAGATATGAAGAAATTTAGAGAGAGAAACAAGATAGAGAAAGTAGAGAATGGTTAATTAACTAGTGAAAATTACAATGTAAACCAACAACCTCTCCATTCTTGGAGAGGCTTTCATGCCTTTGGTATTTCTACAGGTCGGGCTCAAGATTACTTGGGCTTTCGCCCGATATACGTGACCGATTAGTTTACATAAAAGAGCCCGTTTACCCGATCTAGCCTATTACAACGTTACTTAATTAAATGACTGAGACCTAATATTCTTAGTGAATGAACTTCCTTATTCGACTCAATATTTGAGGCTAACAATCTTCCCTGAAGTAAGTTCAATGTGACACTCCTTCGTGAGATCAATTAGATTGCTTTTGTCGTTAAGCTCTTGTGATCTTTATCTGTCTATGTTGTAGGCTTGTTCCTTCATGCTTTGCGATCTTTGATCTTGAGCCTTTGTCATTGTCTTTCGACTTTGTCTTTACGTCCGAGATCTTTAAATCTTTATCCTTCATTCTTGATCGTCTTTGCCGGCTTGCGATCTTGTGTCTTGACCAACATGCTCATACTTTGCATCATCTAGAAAGCTTGCTAACAATCTCCCTTGATAGACTTGATAATTGAAGGAAGATCTTATATATCAGAGTTTGTGGAAGTCTTTGTCTTTGAGTTTGCTTATAGTATGTCTTTATAGTTTGAGCATAAGCATGTGGCAATATATCCAACTTCAACTAGAATGATGTGTCTCCATCTCCATCTTTATATGAATCCTAAAATAAAACAGTTGGCAATAAAGTTTGTGGACGAATATGGCTTTATCATTCGCCCGGATTTGGTTGGATTAACCATTGGTTTCGTGTGGACGAACCTGTGATCAGGTAGATTCAATTTAGAAGAATCTACTTGACAGGATTCCCAGCTTTAAGCGTAAGATCCTCCAACACAGATGTATTAGATTCACCATGCTAGCTTGTTCTCAATATTGGAATGTCTAAAAGCAGACAACACGATATGAGTGAATCAGTTAGTTACTATCTTACCGATTGAGTCGTTAATTCATTTACTGGAACAAGTTTGATTCACATGGAATCGCACCATCGTTTCTTTCAAGTTGACACAAGTTTGATTCATATAGAATCGCACAAGTCACCTAACAAGAGCTTGTTTGATCTTGGCTCAAGCAGGATTTCCATCTTCATAGTGAATACTTAAGTATCACTTGGATGTTCTGGCAATACCACAAGGATAATGCGTAGGACTCTTATTAACAGCTTGTGAACTTAATGATGTTCAACAAGTGTTTGTAATGAAATGTGTCCTAATGAGATTTATTTGTTGATCTCTTGGCTCTAGACATTAGTGCATTTTGGTTTTAGTAATCGGAGGCTGGAGCAGACTGCCACCTATTCAATATCAACTAACTCGGAGTGATAAAGTCAATAGAAGTCGTGTGTATCTCCGTAAGAAATGAGATAAGTTTCTGTTGAGAGAAACTCGAATGACTGGGAAGGGTTGTGCATTACATCACTGGGTCCATGATGTCATGTCTTTAATACCATAATTCATCTTTGTGAATCTGATAGATTATGTAATGACCCAATTTCTGCCTAAGGTGTAGGGAGGGCTTCTTTCTTTTCACCCTTTATCCTTACATTTCTTTTTCATTCTTCAATCCCTTCAATGCATACCAAGACGTCATTACTAACACATTGTTGTGATTGTTCCAGTGTTAACTCAGTCTTAGTCGGCATTATTCCCTTATACTCATTCATCTCCAATCATACATAAGGAATGTTATTTCTAACTATAGAGTGTCCTTGGGTAGATCCCCTGATTCTGGTTAGATCATTGGACAAATACCTAACCTAACCACCTTATGACTTCAGAATCGTCATGAATTAAGATGTTGTTGGGTATGAGATCGAACCATAAAACCTTTTCCGAAAAGTATCAAGCACTTTGAGCCTATTAGATCACTTATTATTTTCAAGATCACATTTTAAATACATTTCTCCCCTTATTTTAAATAATAATTCACTTAGTTTTTGAAATACATTGTGTTTAAAATTTGTCATGAAAATTCTGTGGGAAAACTTTTATTCTAAGCATGAATTATATGGAACATTAACTTGCTCCCCCTCAATTTTACGTATGTTTGACACCAAAAACAATGATACCAAGTTGTAAAATGAATATAAAATTGAGGGTTAGCATTGTTGAGCGCACAAATTTGAAAGATTATGAATTGTCATTGAAGAATTCTTGAAAAATTGTGCTCAACCACCTAATCTTCTTATAACATACAATCTATTGAGTAGTCATTATTATTATGGATATGTTATTGAGACTTTTTATAATGTGTTAAATACATAAGAATTTTCATGTGATGATGTATCCAACAACATTAGAACTTTGTTTTTTTGAAAAACTCTCCCTCAAACATTGACTCATTTTGAAAATGACACCAATTATAGAAGAATTGTCTTGGAAAACTTTATGAGGGATGGAGTGTTGAACACACAATTTTTAAATATTATGAATCGCCAGTGAGAAATTCTTGAAAAATTGTGTTCAACTTTTTTGAAAAACCAAATGTTAGAAGACTTTTCTTCTAACTCTAAGGATAAATGCACTGAAACATACATACTCCTTTGTCGTTCAGGTCTGAGTTGCAATCTGAGAGTGATTACAAGTCATGAAGAAAAATAAAAATGACATTTTTTGAAAGAATTTGAAACTCCTGTTCTAACTTCATTTACACGCCCGTGTCGATGTTAATCAACATTTCTAAGTACGTAAATGTTATCGATTCCCAGAGATATGTCGAGAAGATTCTTTTTGTGAAACATTTTCTAATTTTTTGATTTTGTATTTTCTTTTTGAAATTTTATATTTTTATATTTTTCTTTTTTCAAAAATATGTACATGTTGATGTTTGATGGAATATCAAGCAGATTCATTTGTCAAAACCTCCAGTTCTGCTGGAGTCAAACATCTCATACCAATGCGTCTGACAAGATACTGAAACCTATCTTCGAGTAAGGCTTTAGTAAAAATATCAGCTAATTGGTATTCAGTTCTGACAAAGTACAATTCAATTATACCATTTTCAACCTGTTCCTTGATGAAATGATATCGAGTATGGATGTGCTTGGTACGGGAGTGATGCACGGATTTGCATGAGATTGCTATAGCTGACTGAGAGTCGTAATACAACGGTATTCTGTTGTAGTCGAAGCCATAATCCTTAACTGTATCCTCATCCACATTACTTGAGCACAACTTATCGCCTAGGAACTGTATTCCTCTAGAAGTGCTTTTGCGAGTATCAATGCATCCGGCATGGTCGGCATCTAAAAAAGCTATTAGTTCAAAGCCAGAATCCTTCGGATACCAGAGTCCCATGTTAATGGTACCCCTTAAGTATCGAAAGATCTTTTTAACCTATTTGAGGTGTTTTTCAGTCGGTCTTGCTTGATATCTTGCACAATAACATACTGATTGCACTATGTCTGGTCTACTAGATGTCAGATACATAAATGACCCGATTTTACTATTGTAGTCAGTTTGGTCTACGAGTGTACCACTTAAGTCTGCATCTAATTTAGGTTTCGTAGCCATTAGTGTACCAATGCTTTGTCCTTTTTCTATACCATGTTTTTTAAGTATCTCTAAAGCGTACTTGGCTTGATTGATAAAGTTACCGCGTGGGGATTGGTGGATCTAAAGTCCTAAAAAGAATTTCATTTCCCTCATTAAGGACATCTCAAATCTACTATGCATTAATTTTTCAAATCGTTTAAAAAATTTAGGGTTTGTGGACCCAAAAATAATGTTATCAACGTAAACTTGCACAAATAGAATGTCCTCCGCGTATCTTATCGTGAATAGAGTTGGGTCAATGGTACCTTTAGTAAAACCTTTGGATATCAAGAAATTTGAGAGTTTGTCATACCAGGCTCTCGAAGCTTGTTTCAATCCATATAGAGCTTTCCTTAGTCAGTAAACTTTGTCTGGATGATCAGGATCAACGAACCTATCTGGTTGTGCAACATAAACCTCCTCATTCAGTGGACCATTAAGAAATACAGTTTTCACGTCCATCTGATAAATTGGAAAAGACTTGTGTGCAACATATGCGACGAAAATCCAAACAGCTTCCAAGCGAGTAACTAGAGCAAATGATTCTTCAAAATCAATACCCTCTTCCTGAGCATAACCTTTAGCTTGATTACGTTCTTACCAAAGGGTTTGTCAACGAGTTCCCAGACTTGGAGTCTGTCAAACTGATAAAGCTCTTCCTGCATTGCTTCTATCCATGCAGAATCAGCCATTGCTTCCTTAATGTTTTTCGGTTCAGCAGTACTCACGGTGAGTGCGAACATACACATTTTAGGATCGATTGCAAGTTGTCGTCTTGCTTGCACTAGCTTGGATGGATTTCCATAAACTTAAGTTAATGGGTGATCTTTGGTCCATCGGTATTCAGAATCTTATGGTTGATTGAAGGTATGCAAATATGAATTACCAATATTGCGTGAGGAAGACTCAGTAACATCTTATACCGGTGTACAGAAAGGATTGGTAAATTCGTCTTGTTGAACTTGTGAATCTTCTGCATGATTATCATTATTTTCCTCAGTGTGAACATTTGTAGGAGTTGATGGTTCTGTTGTAGGGTGAATATTTGTTGAAGGTTGTGTGTCTTGTTGAGCAGAATTATCGGTAGGAGAAGAAGACTTGTTGACACGAGAAGTACCCGTATTAAAAAATTCATCCTATAAAGGACCGAATAGAAGATCCAAATCTTGTTGTGATGGAGCTATTGTATCTGCTGAAGGAGAAACATTTTGTAGTTGGGGGATGGGGTCAGAGTTTTCATAATCTGACGCCTTTTGTCGTTGGGGAACGAGGCCTGAAGTGTCATTAGGAACAGACGTCTCAGACATCTCTTTGATATCATCAAATCTGAGATGTATAGATTTAACTATCAATCTTGTTATCTTGTTGTAGACACGATATCCCTTTGACTGAGTGGAGTATCCCACCAGAATACACGGATCCCTTTTTTCTTTCATCTTATCAAGATATTCACTATCTCTGGTTAGGTAACAAGTGCAACCAAAAATGTAAAGGTGTTTAATTGAAGGTTTCCTGTCATTGATGATATGATATGCCATTTTCTCATGTGTCAGGATGATGATAGATCTGTTTTGAGTATAGCATGCGGTTACAATTGCTTCAGCCTAAAAGAACAAAGGAAGTTTAGATGCTGAAAGCATCGTTCGAGCAGCCTCAACCAGAGTGTGGTTTCGTCTATCGATAATGCCGTTCTGTTCAGGTGTTCGAGGAGTAGAAGTTTTATGCTCAATTCCTTCTTCTTTAAAGAATGCATTTAGTGTCTTGTTTAAGAACTTAGTGTCTTTGTCAGTTCAAATAGAAATTACTAGGGCTTGAAGATTTCTTCAGATCATCGTGAGAAAATCTTTTAAAACTTCTGGGGTTTCATCCTTGGATTTTAGAAATATAGTCCAAGTATATCTGGAGTAGTCGTCTACAATTACCTGAATATATTTCTTCCCATTTATGCTAGCAATCCGCATTGGACCACATAAGTCCATATGAAGTAAATTTAACCGTCCTATTGAACTTGGAACAATCTTTGTCTTGAATGAACTTCTTTTTGCTTTACTCACTTTACAAAAGGAACATAGTTGATCCTTGACGTATTTCAATTTTGGTAAACCAATCACGACATCCTTATTTGAAAGCAAGTTGATGTAGTCGAAGTTAAGATGAGAAAGTCTTCCATGCCAAAACCATGCTTGAGTTGGTGAGGCTTTAGCCATGAGACAGATTGGAGTTAATGAATTTGTTTCTTGAAGAGAAATTGTATAGAGATCAGATCTACGATTACCGATGAGTAAATCGTTTCCCTGAAGATCTCTAATGAAACATGTAGATTTCTGGAAAGCAACCTCCAAATCCGTATTACAAAATTGACCAACCGAGAAGAGATTGTGATTGAGGCCTTCGACATAATAAACCCTGTTGATCGTGATACTTCCTTGAACCAAATCTCCATAACCAAGAATTGGAGAAAATTGATCATTGCCAAAATGAACGGTACCTAGATATTTTTCAACAAAATTGCACAACAGCGTTAGATTTCCCGTCATGTGCTTTGTACATCCAGAGTCAACAATGAATAGGATGAGTTGAACAATCTGCAAGAGAATTAGAGGACAATAGAATACTTGACAAATTGGATCCTAAAGTGTTTGTGAGTTTCAAGACATTAGTTATCCTAAATACATTATCTATGGCAAAACTAACTCTCTTTTTCACAGTTTCATTCCTAACTTTAGGTACCCATTTCATTTCTGTCTTAGGAACCAATTTATATCCAGATGGGCATTGTTGTTCTATCCACCATTTCCATGTCTTACTAGTTTTCTCATGTAGCATCCTATAGTAACTCTTGGATTTTGTGATAGTGGATTCTGATGCAACTATTTTCTTATGGGGTGTTGCAACAGAGTTGTTCGCTTGACTTTTAGGTTTTCTAGTACTAATAGGCACTACGTTAGGCTTCTTAGTTATAACATTCACGTCATTCAAGAATTTATAAACACAAGCATCATGATTCGAATTAAACACACATTTCCCACAATTAGCACAAACAACATTAACATTCAAAGTTCTGGATTTTAAACTGTCACTACACGTAGTTACAGACTTTGTTTTATTAGAAATACTAGAAATCCTATGGTGGTCTTCTACTTCAGTCTTCTTAAACTTTACTTGACTAGTGTTTGGCGTGTCCTTATCTTTCATTTGAGTGCTCCTAGGCGTTGGTTTGCTAACACTAGTTCTGTGAGTTACTCCTATAGATGTAAACATGTGAGGATTAGTATTCCTATAAGTCTGAGGCAACTATGGTGCTCTAATTTGTGTTGTCCTAGTGTCAATTCGATACATGCCTGGTTTAATCACATTTGTGTTTCTTACATCTTGCATTACTGTTTGAGGCAAATTCTGTGTAGTGAATGGTTTTGATAAACCCTTTGACACATTAGTTTTTGGAACTGACTTTTTCTTTGAAAAACTTTTCCTCTTAAGAGAGTCTAAAAAAGGAGCTGGTTTTCCTAAAACTGATGATTTTGGAATCCTTTGAGCATTTCGTTGTCGAACAACAGATGGTTTATCAAACTTAGTTTCTACAGATTTTCCTTTGCATTTCTCAATGAGTTTCTTTAACTCACATATGGCAATGTTCTTGTCTTGCAATTAAGCTTTCAAATCTTGTATTTCAAAATAATGTTCACGTTCTTTTAGAAATACATTTGACGCTTTTTCTTTATAAACTGTGTCATCTTTAATTTGTTCTTGACATTGTTGTAAAGCTAGTTCAAGAGAAATTAAGTGTTTTTCTAATTTAGAAAAACGCCGTAAAGGCTCAGTATAAACTTCTTTACTAACAAACTTTATTTGTTTCGAAAGCTTTTGTGCAAGACAGTCACATTCTTTGACTTTATGAAGATATTAGCATTGCAATTCAGTGTTCGTATCTAAATCAGATAATGAATGCAAATAAGAACACATAACATCATTAGACACACATTCTTGCAAGAGCATATCATACATGTTTGAGAATTTTGCTTTATCAGATTCAAGTTCATCAAATTCTTTTTCAAGGGATTCAACGTACTTTAAATTAACATGCATTTCAGGCTTAAGTTCATGAACAAATGCGAAACTATCATTTTGTGTCTTAAGGGCAAGAGGCATCAAACATGTCTTAATTAGGATTTCCATATCATGAGCAGTTGGTGCACGAAAATGATATTTTGAACGTTTCACCCAAGCTTGATCGACATGTTCTCTAAGATGATTTATGTTATTCGTCATGACATTATATGCTTGTCTACTTGTGCTTATTGATTTGGAAACAAGTAAGAAATCGATGTTTTTGAAAATATTTGGTTTAGTTTTCACAAAATATTTTCTCCACATTTTCTTCCTTACTTCATTTGTGTGTGCCAACTGTATTTGATATTCATGTGTTAGGGGCTTAAAATTTTTATAAAGACTATTTAGCTTTGTGTAGTCATAGGGTTTCACTAAGTCTTTATTCAATTTTGATAGACTCTCTATTTCAAGAGTCAGTGTCACTTCACTATCAGGGACGAGTCTGTTTGCAAGATCAGATTGGTCATGTGGGATCTCATACAAACATGGTTTCTCATATTGAGCCTTTTTTAGGTACATAGGATTCGCAAAGGTAGGTCTTCCATTAAATGTTGGGCATTTGAGTGCTAACATATGAATGGTCTGGATTGATTGACTCCTTTTGTAAACAATTTCATTCAAAAAAATTTAATTGCTTTTCCATTGAAATCATTTTGTCAATATCCTTTTCTTCCTTAAGTTTCAAATCCGTTATTACCTTTGTTTTCTCTTTGACAAGACCTTCGTAATGTGACTTAGTTAAAAGACTCTGTTTGACTAACTCATCGTGTTTCTCTTTGACAACTGCAATTTCGTAGGCTTTAAGTTTTAAACATTCTTTTATGTTAATGTCTTTTTGAGCTAATAGTCCTAGAGTTTCATTTAACTTATGTTCAAGTTTCTCAGTCAATAGTACGGTCATTTAGGTTCTTGTACCTCTCAAACTCAGTCTGTTTATTTTGAAGTGCAACTAGACAACTATCCCGAATACTATTAGATTACCCTAGAGTTCTACTAGTTTCAGCAAGAATAGATTTGCACTCAGTCAATGATACGTTTGTTTTCTTTAATTACTTTTGAATATTTTTGTTTTCATCAACATTAAGTTTTAAATTGGCAAGCGCAACATGCTCATCATCACATTCTACAACATTTTGGTCATTCTGAATATCATTATCACATATATCCGGTGAATCAGGAATGACATTACTATCATCCTTTTCAACTACACATATGTTACTAATGGATTCAGGTTGCTTAGAATGTTGTATTTCATTGGCAAACACATTATATCCAGCATCGTATTGTACCTATTCCAATGGCTCAGAATCAGTTCCTGAGTCTGCTGTATGAACTTCCTGGATCTTTGCCATATAGCTGTAATGTGCTTCCAATTCTAGTTCATCAATCTCTTTATTTGTGTCTGCTAGCTAATCAGATTGCTCTGCTTGTAGTGGAACACCTTTCTCAGCTTGTTTGCACAACAACATCTTTTCCTTGTGATACGTAGAGTCTTTAACCCTTTTTGGCTTCCTGCATTCCTTAGCAAAATGACCAAATTCCTTGCAGTTGAAAAACTGTATCTTAGACTGCTGCACTACCTGACCACCTACAGTCTCCCTAGCCCCAGCAACAGTTATTGTCCTCTGATTCCTAAACTATCTAGTCTGATTGTCATTCTTGTATCTTGGAGTAGTGTCCATATTCTTATTTCTGGTGTTTGAGGAAGTTCTGAGGTTGTTGTTGGTAGGTTTGTAGATCTTCTTGAAATACTTTGCATTGAGTGCCAAATTTTTCTGCATTTCCTTATCCTTCTGAGCTTGTTCGGGATCACTGTCTTCTTCAGAAGCTGACTCAGATGGAGGTGTTATTGGTTTGGCTATCTCTTTGCCTTTGTGTCTTGTAGTTGCATGAGATCTGGTTAGAAGTGAGGTTTTTGATGTTGGGGCATATGATTTGTAAGACTTTGATGTTTGATAATAAGGATCTTGATGTGGTTGAGTAGTAGCAATTAGTGCTAATGGATTATCATTCTTGGCTATTCTTTTAGCACGGATTTCATTAACTTCCTTTTGATATTGCTTCAGAATGTCAAAGAGTTTGTGATATGAAACTTCATCTAGTTTGTGTTGTTGCTTGACAATTGTTACAAACCTTGACCATTATGGTTGAAGATGTTGAAGAAATTGAACATTGACTTGCATCGTAGCAACAGTTAAGTTGTTTCGTATCATTTCATTCATCAGCTTGTAAAACCAGGAGTTGTATGACTCCATTGATTCTCCATCGTGAGAGGTAAATTTTCCAAACTCCTAAAATAAGTTTGTCTTGACATCTTGAATGTTAAGGGATTCACCTTGTTGTAACCTTTCAATAGCTTCCCACATTTCATGAACTGTCTTGCATGCTTTAACAGTTGAGTATATTTCATCTCCAATTCCAGTCAATATCAAATGAATCGCTTCCTTTTTTGATTCAAAATGAGCTTTGTTTTTAGGAGAAATGTTCAAAATTATCTCAACTGTTGTTCATTCAGGAACTGCTGGAGAATTATCTGTTGCAGGTACAGATGGAATTATTACAGTAGAAGGAGTGTAAGGACCTTCAAGAATGCATTTCCTTAAGGAATCACCATTTGGTCTTGTATCAATGTATCATAAGAAATGTGATCGCTATTATGCATATCGTCCCGTTGCAAGCATTGGTGGACGATCCCTTGAACCAGCTGCCATGATGTTGTTATGCATTTGACTGTCGGTTGTGGAAGTTACAATTAGAGTTGTCATGATGAATGATTGTTGAATTATGAAGTGAAAATGATTGAAGGATCTTAAGTAGATGTGTTGTGATTGAAGTTGTGGTAAAATGAATACAATTAACGTCCACATGATTTTACAAGTCTATGATTAAAACCGAGAAGAGAATTGAGTCTTTCGTGGGATTTTACAAAATCAATAGAAAACCGTGAATGTAAATTGATTGAGATTAAGGTTTGTTTGTGTTGAATTAGTTGTCTTATAAGTCCTTGATTGTGATTGTGGTTCGAGTTTGTCAAAGTCTGAAGCGGCAAACCTCTATGGAAATGGTCAAGTCTATAGGGAATTATGACAAATCGCTAACGAGTTTTAAAATCGGCAGAGTAACGTTTAGTAATTAGCTTAGATAAGGTCTTTAATTTGTCCCTGTCACAAATCGCTAATACAAATCGCTACTTTAAATGAATGACAAGTCGCTATATGAAGGTCTCTGTTAACTCGCTACTTTGGAAAATTTTGGGCTGCATAACGTTTGACTTTAACCTTGGAAAATTTCTTCAATGTACCTGTCAACTCGCTACACCAACTCACTACTCTAACTCGCTATCTTAACTCGCTACACCAACTCCCTACACTAACTCGATGCTTTACTGCCTAACTTGCTAAAGCTGTTGATGCCAAACAAGTCACTTTCAAGTAAGTAAACGAGTCGCTTTCGTACCTGTTGTACCTGTTTAGATTAAAGCAAACAAACAAACAACTATTCTTGACTGAACTCAACTCTCTACCATGAACACAAGACAACTCGTTAGTATGAAAAGTTTAAGAAACTTTGGAATAAGCGCAAAGACCACAAGAAGCTGTCGATATAAGCTGGCCAACTTCAAAATAAGATATTATGGCACGTTTAGAACAAAAAATTACAAGCCCTTTTCGAATCTAACCACAAACAAAGCTACAAATCTTGATTTTTTTATTTCAAAATTTTCGAACCAAAAAAAAACAAAAACAAAAACAATAAAGAAAGACTATGTTTGATTCTTGAAAAGGCACGTTTAAGCTATGGATAAGCTAGGAAGCTTGAGCTTAACACCACCTAAGAACCAATAAGCAAAAACATAAGCCAAGTCGTGGCTTTAGAGAGCAAAAACAAGGACGGTATTTGCAAAAATAAGCTTAAAATAAGCACTAAATAAGCCACACAATCACTAATCTACCCGAGGCTCTTGATACCAAATGTTGGTAACCCATAATCACTTCACTTCATTACATAGTACACAAATCAAAGAAGAAAAGAGGAGAAAGATATGAAGAAGTTTAGAGAGAGAAAAAAGAGAGAGAAAGTAGAGAATGATTCATTAACTTGTGAAAATTAAAATGTGAACCAACAACCTCTCCATTCTTGGAGAGGTGTATTTATAGTCAAACCAAGAGGCTTTCATGCCTTTGGTATTTCTACGGGTCAGGCTTAGGATTACTTGAGCTTTCGCCCGATACACGTGACCGATTAGCTTACATAAAAGAGTCCGTTTACCCGATCTAGCCTATTACAACGTTACTTAATTAAATGACTGAGACCTAATATTCTTAGTGAACGAACTTCCTTGTTCGACTCAATATTTGAGGCTAACATAAGGATAGGTAGCAATTTGATTATTCCAGGGATCTTTACAAACATGTAGAGGAACTACATCTTTAAGGTATTTAGAGGACACTATCTTGTTTTCAATAAAGAAAAAACTGCCTTTCCAACCTTCAATATGGGTCATAGGTTTTGTTAAAGCTTTGGGTATGCCAGAACCACCCCTATTGGAAAGAGTCAACCAGTTGCCAGTGGGGCCAAGGTTCAAGAATAACCAGAGCAGGTCAAGGCTAGGTTCGCCACTGTATGCTTTTCACATAACGACAAAGGTTGCAAGTTTTACCATCCTAAATGGATTAAAGTGGGAGACATGTACTTTGAAATAGTTTAACACTTCACATATAAACTCAGGGATAGGGAGCCTAAGATTGGAAAGAGTATAATGATGGGTATATAACCCAACGAAACCTAAAGGAGCATCTAAAATGGTTTGGGATGTTTTTAGAAGAAGAACCCTGACATTCTGAGGAATGTCATAATCAACAACCAATTAGGACAACTCGTATTTGGTTAAGGTACATGTTTGAGAACCAATGATGAATTTGGCATCCATGGAAAGAGGAAGATAAGAAGATTTACCTTGCAGAAAGGAAAGGATTAACAAAGATGATCGGACGAGTAGGAAAGGTAAAAGTGAAAATAAGTGAAAAATTATTTTTATAGTGGAAGACGTGGATTACGGTTCGTACACGTATGGGCTAGATGTTCAGGTAATTTCAAATTTCAAATTCATGTCAGAGACATGACGTTTGAATTTACCGAGAAAGAATCTTCCTTATCTTAGAGTAACTTTTAAACTAAATCCCTATCAAGTGAGCTTAACATTAAATGCACAAATTACGCGTATAAAATTCAAGCTTCAATTCAGAGGCTTCAATGTTGATAATGGTTTAAAGTCGAAAGCAATGCATCCATAGATGCATACATTACATTTGACTGGGGGGCTTGATAACGTAACCTCCCCTCCAGCTCGAAGGCCTTCTTTTTGAGCTCGAAAGGGATTTGCTCCCAATTATACCTAGAAACCTTCAAATAGTTTCTAGTAGCGTAAAATCATCTTTGTGATGGTTACCAGTATGGGAACTCGCCACGCAAAGCCCTACACCCTTTGCGGTGGGTCTTCGATGAAACTAGGGCAAAGGCCAAGACTTGGTCAAGTCTAAACCCACGTTCTCCCTCTCTGCCAAGATTTACCCGCCAAGACAGAGATCGTGGTACACAACCCTATAATTACCCCTTAAAATGTGGAACACCTCGTGGATGGCAAGGCCCCCAGCTATGTTTTACGCTACACATACCTACTTACTTACTTACTTCATACATACTCATTACTCTCTAAAGCACATACTTACTCTGTTATACAAAATATTATTCACTTTACAACAATAAGCAATAAGCCTAAACGAATAAGATAGAAAAGAGAAAAGAGAAAATGGAAGATGTATTAGAGAGAAGAAAAGAGTGGAGGGAAAAGACACATATGAGATGACCAACCCACACTCTTCATCACATTGAGAGTGTTTATATAGTATGGGCCACGTATGGGCTTTTCTATTAGGCTGGGCTTTGCTTAGAATGGGCTTAGAGCCCAAAACATAGACAATATTAGCTTAACGTCCAAGCCCGTTAAACCCGACTAGCCTATTAATATACAAGACTATTAATTACTAAGATGACCGATAACATTCTTGTTCGATTTAATTAAAATTAAGGCTAACAATCTCCCCCAGTGTTGAGGTTATCTTGATTTGACTTTATCTTTGCCTTCTTTAATCTTCGGTCTTAGTCTTTTCTTGTTTGTAATGGCTTTGTTCCTTCATGCTTCATGATCTTGATCTTGAGCCTTTGTCTTTTGACTTTGAGTTCTTAAGATCTTTAATCTTGCCTTATCTCTTTGTCTTAAATCATCTTGATTTGACTTTCTTGATCAACTTTTGCTTTTGACCGACATGCTCATACTTGTCCTAAAAGCTCCCAATATCCTCTTCTTCATCAGGCTAACAATCTCCCCTATCTTGTTTGACTTTGAAGATCTTTGATGATATTGAGGAAATTCGTGACTATCAGAGTTGCGGAAGAGTATTATGACATGAACTTAAGCTTTTTAACTGATAACATTCTTGTTTAGAAGCAACAGTCATGATGATGAATGTTTGACCTTAAAATCTTCAGCATTAGCATGTGGTAATGAATCCGAATTAGCTAGTACGAGGCTGCACCAACGACGTTTTACCTGCATTTGAATGTTAGTAATAACCAACAGATATGGACGAATAGGGATTTGTCATTCATCGAGATTTGGTTGCAATAACCTCTGGTTTTGTGAGGACTAACCTATGATCAGGTAGGTTCAATTTAAAAGAACCTCTTTGACAGGTTTTCTAGCCTAAAGCGTATGATATTCTAACGCATATGGATTAGATTCACCAAGCATACATATTCTCATTATCGAAACGTCTCAAAGCAGACATCACGATAAAAGTGAATAAGATAGTTACTATCTTTCTGATTAACTCGTCAATTCATTTACTGGACCAAATCGATATCCAGTTATCACAAGTTTGATTCATATAGAATCTCGTAAGTCACCTACCACAGTGTTGTTTGATGTTAACAATAGAAGGATTTCCATCGTCACTGTGAATACCTAAAAGTATCACTATGATGTTCTGGCAAGATCACAAAGATAATGCGTAGGACTCTTTGATACCATGATGACATCAAATAACGTCTATTTTATAGCTTCATTTATCCTATAATTAACCCATTTTGTATAATTATTGCAAAGAATTGTCACTTAATCGTTTATATTTGAGAATTGCAGTAATTATGGAGTACATGGTGAATATTAGCAAAAGGCGGGCATTCTGGAGCTTAAACGAAGATATTTTGAAGATTACTGTTCTAACAACCAATACGTTATATCCATCAAGGAAGATGCGGCGTATCCGTGCCTGCACTCACCAAAGACCACAAAGGAAACCTGTTTAATACGCCGTATCCAGAAGACCAATATGTTGTATTGGAGATATAGTTTGTGAATATTCTGGAAGATATCAAATGTGGTCCCTACTCCAAGAAACCTAATACGCTATATCCAATACCTTGGATACGCCGTATCGACACCGACTCCAGACCCTATAAATACAAAACTCAAAAATGAGTTTTAAGTATGCTAAATCATATTCTCGATACCTAAACCACAAAAGTAGATTTTCAGAGGAGAAAAAGAGTAGAAGAGGTCTTGCAACGCATTCCAATCCATAGGAGACAGCGTGTAATTTCATATACTTTTGTAATCGTTCAGTTTTTGGTATCATTCGTTAACTTGGTTAGTTTACCTTAGCTAAGCCATTACTCTTGTATTAATTATGATGTTTGAATGTTTGGTTTTGTTTATATCTTGATTTCTTAATTTATCGTTGTATGCTTGTTTATGTTTATCAATTTATACTTGTTTATGTGCTTTTGTATGCGACCTATCATTCAACTAGATCTAGTGACAAGGACCAAGTAATCTAGATGCCGAGATAGCTCTCCATATAGTAATTTATACATCTAGAATCATTGGATCACAAATATTGTCCTTCTAAATTTGTGCTAAGGATACGCTTCTGGCTTAACTAGTTAATCGGATAATGCCTTTGGTTTATTGAACATGTTGACTAGTAGGTAAATCTAAATAATTCAACAAATAATGTTCTGATTCCATTGGATAGTTAGACATGTGGACTACTAGAGTATAAATTGCCATTAAGCAGTAAGTGAGTAAAGTCTCTATGAGCTATGGTTTAACAAGATCACCATTACTATAATACATAAGATAGATTATAATTAGCAAATAAGAATGCTTTATGCGGATGCTTTAATTGTGATAGAATTAATGTGTCTAGGTCTTAGGATGAAGTCTCGCCTAAGTATAAGAATGATATGCCTCTTCGAGATAACTAATCATTGCATTGAATAAACAAACTAACTTCTAATTGGATTAATGATAGCTAATACAGTTTCCTATTATAAGGCTTGACCGCTCTTTTATCTTCTGTTAATTTGCTTACATGGGTTAAAGTGTCTTAAATTGATTGTAGTCACCACCAAACTCGTGCCAGTGTCTCAAGCTGAAACCCCTCTTTTACCTGTTAGAATTAGGATTAGAACTTACAAAGAATTAGCATAGGTTTGACTTAGATTAGAATTAACATATATTAAATAACCAAAATATTAATAAATTAAGAGATTTAATTCCCCACTTTAAGTGTTCGACAGCCTACTTACCACGAATCTACCACCGACTGAGTACACTGCCCGTTAATGTGTTGTTTTTTGTTAAGTCGGCAAAATATAAATTTTAAACTTGAATCATAAAAATATACACAACACAACGACACATCAAGTTTTTGGCGCCGTTGCCGGGGAGTGAAAATTAATCTTGATTTTTATTTTATATTTTTGTTTTTAGATTAGATCTAACCCTTATGAGTAGTGTAAATTAGATTAGTTAATATTCTTATATATTCTATATATTTTGTATATTAGTTAGTTTAATTGTTTTCTTGTATATTTGTTTGCGTATTTAATTGTTTTCCTAATACACTGTTCTGGTAGATAACTCGATACGGCGTATCCACTTCCATTGGATACGGCGTATCCAACTTTCTGTCTAATACAACGTATTCATTCAAAAGATTAATATGGCGTATTCACTTGAATTGAATACGGCGTATCGATCATCTGATAAAATCCTTTTCCACTCTCGAACTTAAAGCTCAAATTGTTTCTAACACCTTTTTCTCGCTGGTTCTACTAATAAATTTTTTGGTTATTTTTTAGTTAAGAATGACAAAGGTAATCAAAGGAGAGTTTGAAAAACTTGAGGATCTTAACGACAAATATGTTTCGCTCGCTTTGGATACATCACTTGAAGTTTTCAACAAATAATTCAAACGGATGAGCGGAATGGATGATGATTTATTCACATATGAGGTCGAAGTTGCTAACATCCCATGTGACTCAAACAAAGATGATGATTCAGAGCAACGAATGTTGCGTGAAGCTGATGATGATATGAGATATGATCCATTTGATGTTGCATTTACTAAATGGTTAGGGTCAAAAAATTTTAACTACGAGATGATGGATCATTACACAAAGAAAGCATTATGGATTTATTGGATTAGAGGAGATGATGAAGTTGAGCTCACGGATGAAGAGTTTTCTGATAATGAAGATGAAATTGCTGAAGTCTTTAGGATCGACACTAATGTATTTAATTTTGAGACACCTATGTGCAAGGCCTTCAAAGAATTTAAATATCTTTTGCAAATTGATCCAGACTTACTTACTAAGGACATTGAGGGATTCAAAACTTATGAAGAATATAAGGATGGTTGAATCTATGAATGAAACATAGATATACCATGGGTTAATGAGAAACCATGGACTGACACTGGAGTTTGAACTGAACCCACTCTAGTTAAGCATTTTTATAAACCATTCAATTATAAAACTGGATGTTTGGAATGGCCAACATGTAGTTTTAAGAATGATGGATACTGTAATGGAGGAAACTTACTTGAAGCTTACATAGTTGGAAACTCGCTCCATTACCAAGATTATGAATGTTACGAAGCATTGATGGATAGCGAGCTAAAAGAACAAGCTTTAAGAAATAAGGCTATCATGGAAGGCTTAATCAATGATGATGAATCATGCAATGATGGTTGGAGAAGATGGGAAAGCTATGAGACTATCTACCATGATCACGATGAATTGGAATATGAGAATGAAACTCATGATGAAAGACAAGAATTATGTGAAGCTCACGAACTGCCGATGTGCAATATAAGAAGATTCAAGATGATCAAGTATTCATTCGTACAAGACGAAGAGTATGTTGCTTTTAAAGAAGATGAATACGACGATTTGGGAAGAGCAAGCGATGATGCATGTCGAGCATACCAAGAAATATTTCGTATGATGGACGAAGGATGGATCGTAACTAGAGCTGAATGATGAGAAGCTGAAGAAAAGTCTAACTAAAGACTTCACTATAAACAAAAGTGCTTCCTAGGAGACAACCCGAAATGTTATTTAATTTTATCGAGTCTGTCTTCCCAGACATCAATACGGCGTATCCGCTCCATACCATACGGCGTATTGATTGTCTAAACGTTATCAGTCTTTACTTTTTATGCACTTTAAAAATATTATTGTCAGTTTTGGCAATACGGCGTATTCATGCACATGATACGGCGTATTCACCAGACTGACCCGTATTTAGTTTGTTTAGTCTAGTTTAAATTAACCATAGATACCAAAATAGGATTTTGCATGTTTTTCCTATTTTACATAGGACCTCGTAAAAGTAATATCGACGAATATTGGTGAAGAATTTACAAATCTGGAGATCTTAAAGTGTTGGAGTCTTGAAACTTCAAGGCGGCTGTTCAACACACAATCTTGCTCAATAAATCAACATGGAGAATCTACCGAGTAAATATCAGGGGAGTTTCTCATTCTAATTCTTTTTAATTTCCGTATTTAATGTTTTATCTATACAACGAGGACGTTGTATAATTCAAGTAGGGGGGTGGAATTAGAATATTTACTTGTCCTATTTTTCATATTAAAATGCTTAAACTATACTCAAATTTAAAAAAAATTCAAGCATACTTTTGTGAAATTACTTGATACATAACCCGCACACAATAACCCTTGTTATCACTCGAGACCGCAGTGATGAGTACTATGAATTTAGATGGAGTAACTTGTTTAAATTGGTAAATTTTAAGATTACACCCAAAATGCCTTTACATGTTGCTTATTAACTAGCTACAATGGTTAGTTAACCCCTGTATAAACCCCTTATTTACTCTCATTTTAAGAGTAAGATACCCCTAGAACAACTCGTAGAGCCAATCTTTTAGGAATTACACCAATTATTTATTTCGTTACACCTTTACACCTTAGCCTACTTTGTTAGATTAAGTTTATTTTATAG
This sequence comes from Tanacetum coccineum, assembly GCA_026074375.1. NCBI lineage: Eukaryota > Viridiplantae > Streptophyta > Magnoliopsida > Asterales > Asteraceae > Tanacetum > Tanacetum coccineum. The sequence goes on along the minus strand of BQNB010006681.1, from coordinate 8,197 downwards.
TTCCTAGTTGCTTAAAGTGTAAAGTTTGTATTTCCCGAGTCTTGTGTCAATTTTGGTACAGTTGGAAGAATTTGCACATTGCAAATGGGAATGTATATTATAGTCAAAACTCATGTATTTTTACTACCATCACAATTAATGGTACGTCCGAAGAATGAAGGAATTATCGAAGGAATTATCTGGCATTATTATGATCGTGAAGATGGTGAAATTACACTGAGTTTTGTAATATAGTATTAGCAAAAAAATCAAAAAAATTAGAAAAATAGCAACAAAAAAATAGAAGGAAAGTTTGAAGATAGTCGTTTCGCAACTACCGAAAGAATTACACGAATGATCAATTATTTATAGATACAAATCAACGATGTAGAGTATTGTATAAAGTGGAAGATATCGCCACTTACCTTGTAAAGTATGTAAAGTATGACATGATTGGGAAGTTGACCGTTACAGGAACGCCAACTTATGTTGTTATTTTTGATCTATGATCAAGACGTTTGTAAATAGTTGTGTCTTTATCATGGTAACGGTCGGGAAAAAATGTCTAGCAACTTGTATTTTAGACTTAATCTATTTGTTTCATAATTTTTATTTAACAATAATTTACTTCTCTTTCCTAATGACTAGCCATTGGTTTTACGCGAATGAGGATTTGTACGAGCGTGCATGTCTATTCCGTCGTTAAGGCCATGTATGCATGTCTCAGCTGCCTCGTTGGTTTATGACTTTTGGTGAAAGTTAGAAGGTCCCTACCCTATATCATTCTTCATCCTAACCGTTGGTTAAATTCGAATAAGGATGTGATCGAACACACATGTCTATTCTGTCGTTACGGCCATGTATGTATGCTTCAACTGCCTTGTTGGAGTGGTACTTCTGGGAAAAGATTGTAGAATGATCAACCCTAAGCCTTATCATACAAACCATATTTCCTTTTTTTAACTTGGTTACTCTAAAAGCTTTGCGGTGGAGATGTGTATCCTTGCTAAGCTTATGATAGAATACTCGTCATGATCGAGTAATTAAGCGAATTAGTTACATGTTACCACATAGATTAGTTGAGTGATTTGAGTGTTTTCATCTTCTTATTTCTTAAGGTGTTTGGTTGTGTGCTCGTAATAGATTAAATAAAAGCTTTAATGGAAAATATCCTTAGGGATACATTTTTATAAACTTTTAAAGGTTACTTGAGGACAAGTAGGATACAAGTAGGGGGATATTTGATGACATCAAATAACGTCTATTTTATAGCATCATTTATCCCATGTAATTAACCTATTTTGTATAATTATTGCAAAGAATTGTCACTTAATCGTTTATATTTGAGAATTGCAGTAATTATGGAGTACTTGGTGAATATTAGCAAAAGGCACGCATTCTGGAGCTTAAACTAAGAAATTTTGAAGATTATTATTCTGACAACCAATACGCCGTATCCATCAAGGAATATACGGCGTATCTGTGCCTGCACTCACCAAAGACCACAAAGGAAACCTGTTCAATACGCCGTATCTAGAAGACCAATACGCCGTATTGGAGATATAGTATGTGAATATTCTGTAAGATATCAAACGTGGTCCCTACTTCAAGAAACCCCAATATGCCATATCCAATACCTTGGATACGCCGTATCAACACCAACTCCATACCTTATAAATACAAAACTAAAAAATGAGTTTTAAGTGTGCAAAATCATATTCTCGATACCTAAACCACAAAAGTCGATTTTCAGAGGAGAAAAAGAGCAGAAGAGGTCTTGCAACGCATTCCAATCCATAAGAGACGGCATGTAATTTCATATACTTTTGTAATCGTTCGGTTTTTGGTATCATTCGTTAACTTGGCTAGTTTACCTTGGCTAAGCCATTACTCTTGTATTAATTATGATGTTTGAAGGCTAATACCTCCGGGTATTATCCATTATTATGAAGATCTGAATGTTTGGTTTTGTTTATATCTCGATTTCTCAATTTATCGTTGTATGCTTGTTTATGTTTATCAATTTATACTTGTTTACGTGCTTTAGTATTCGACCTATCATTCAACTGGATATAGTGATACAGACCAAGTAATCTAGATGCCGAGATAGCTCTCCATATAGTAATTTATACATCTAGAATCATAGGATCAGAAATATTGTCCTTCTAAATTCATGCTAAGAATACGCTTCTGGATTAACTAGTTAATCGGATATTGCCTTTGGTTTATTGGATAGTTGGACAAGTGGAACACTAGAGTATAAATTGCTATTAAGCAGTAAGTGGGTAGTGTCTCTATGAGCTAGGGTTTAACAAGATCACCATTGCTTTAATCCCTAAGATAGAATATAATCAGCAAATAAGGATGCTTTATGCGGATGCTTTAATTGTGACAGAATTAATGTGTCTAGGTCTTAGGATGAAGTCCCGCCTAAGTCTAAGAATGATATGCCTCTTCGAGATAAGTAATCATTGCACTGGATAAACAAACCAACTTCTAATCGGATTAATGATGGCTAATACAATTTTCTATTATAAGGCTTGAACTCTCTTTTATCTTCTGTTAATTTGCTTGCGTGGGTTAAAGTGTCATGAACTGATTGTAGTTACCACCAAACCCAAGCCTATCTCTCAGGCTAAACCCCCCCCCTCTTTACCTGTTAGAATTAGGATTAGAACTAACATAGGATTAGCATAGGTTTGACTTAGATTAGAATTAACTTAGATTAGATAACCAGAATATTAATAAATTAAGAGATTTAACCTCGCTTCAAGTGTTCGACACCCTACTTACTACGAATCTACCACCGACCGGGTACACTGCCTGTTAAAGTGTTGTTTTTGGTTAAGTCGGCAAAATATAAATTTAAAACTTTGATCATAAAAACATACACCACACAACGACACATCATACCTATTCTTTTTTTTTGATGAACAACAAGTGTTATACATGAATTGTGTCCTAATGAGATTTATAATATGATCTCTCTTGGCTCTAGACTCGATCTCTGCACTTTGGTTTCCACCCAACAGATTTGAAATTTCTACCTGTGGTTTTCCACCTAAGACAGGATCTAGGAGACTTTTTCTCATACACAGTGGAAGACTTATTAGGAGAAAATATATGTCTTGTGAAGATCTTCCTTATAGGTTTTTGAGTATGACTCTTTTGTTCTACATGTTTGTTACTGTTTCTGGTGTTATAGGGTTGTATCTTAACACATGAATTCACCTCTTTCAGGAATTTTGTTATACAAGCATCATGATTTGCATTAAAGACATACTTCAAGAATTTTAGGTCGTTAAGATTTAAACGCAGTTAGTTGTCTAACAACTAAGTGGTTTCTGAATGGTTGTAAAACTGGTTTCCCCAAGACTAATGGTTTGCAAACTTAGTATTCACACTATTTCCTTTTAACTTTTTTAATTCATTTTTCTAAGCATCAATTGCAAAAATCTTTTCTTGAAGCTGAGCTTTCAAATCAGCCTTTTCAGTAGACTAATTGTTTAGCTGGACAATCAGAGAGTCATTATGGTCTTTGGTCTGAACTCATATCTTTTTGATAGAATCATAAAGATCTTTATAAGTTTGTTTCAAATGCTCTTTTTCCTTATTTAAATGCTCATTTTCAGTAAGTAATTTAGCCACACTATGTTCTAGTTAGATGTTTATTGTTTCAATTTCATCTATGTCATCTTTAATCCTGGCTTAATTACTTTTTCCTTTTAAAAATTGACCATGTTGACCGGATTTTACAGATTGATTTTGATATTTAAGTTTAAAAGCAATACAATGTTCTTCCATTCTTAAATATATTTTTGAAATTGGGCAACAGTCTTTTTGAGAAAAATATTTTCAGAATTGAGAGATTAGTTTGAAAATTCAGTTGTCTTGTTATCAAGTGATGAATCAAGAATATGACTTTTGACTTGAAAATTTTTAGTATACTGGTAAACCCTACCTTCATTAATGATTTCAAGTTGCTCAGTATGATGTTGTCTTGTAGCAGTTACATTACATTCAGCAGCCAATTGTACATTAGCCATTGGCTCTTCGTCATATACGGGTTTGATATCTGCATTATGAGCTTTACATCCATTCCTGACTTGCATGCTTGTTTTCCTGCTTGCAGTTTTTTGTCCTACTGCTTTTTGTGACCACTAAATCAGAATCCAATGCTTTTCCCAAATCAACCTTACTTTCTTGCGTCTGCATCTGTCTTTTACTTACCCTTCTATCATACTGTCTTTGATGACGTATTCTTTCAGCAACGGACTTCTTAACATTACTCATGTGTTAAAGTAATGTTTCTCTGAACTGTTTAACTTCGATTCTAGTGTATTCAGCAAAATACTTGTCTGTCATTTGACTGTCATAATCCAAAGTAAACTATGAATCGATGAATTGCTGAAACTGTCAGTTGATCACCCAAAAGGCTGCCATGGATTCATCTTCTTAAAATTCGCCTTTGTCAAGTTGATTTTATAGTTGATCTACGTTGAGGAATATCGTACTTGTGAAAGTATTATCATCTTGACCAAAGAGTACATGAATGCCCGCTTGAATCCATGTTCGATACGAGTGCCTTTTAATTCTTCTTTCGAAAGAACCTGAAGGTGTGACTGAAAAGAACGAAAATATGTCATGCATCTCTCTTTTGCTTTTGACATTTATATTTTATTGCATGCAAATCTTTTGTTTCCATTGTATCCAATTTGTTGTGAAATGAATTATAGATCTTAAGTAGATAAAATGATTTGTTGTGGTTTTGTTGTTAAAATCGTTATTGACGTTAAAGTATTTCAGATTAATTAACGATTATTAGAAAACTTGAAATAAAGACTAATGGTGAAAATGATTAATACTAAAACTAAAATGAAAATGTTGGAAAATGAAAGTCTAAAAATAAAAATTATAGAAAACTGAAAGTTAAGATTACAAATGTTTTTAAAGACTAAGGTTAAAATTGAAAATGATTAAAAGTAAAAGGTTAAAGTTAAAATGTTTTAAAGACTAAGGGTAATTGTAAAAATGTTTATTAATAAAGGGCTAAAAGTGAAAACTCTTTAAAACTAGGGTTAAAATTGTAAATTTAAGATTTTAAACAATTATAAAAAAATTTAGATAATGTCATGCACGTATTCACATAAATTCTTCGTTTTTTCGTTTTTAGAATATTAGGGTTTGTTTATTTCACGGCTTCAATTCGGGATGTTTCAACAAAAAATAAACATGTCACGATGATCGTTGAATGATCACGATTCTAATGGTATATGTTATATGACCCGCGAACGTCGAACTCGAAACCCAAAAAACCGAAATGCTAGAAGAACAACCAAACCGCAATAAGAATCAAACTGTTTGAACTCAGTCAAACCGCAGCTCTTTAGGTCAAACCGCACCTTTTGAACTTAGTTAAACGGAATAAAAATTTGTATCCAACCGCACCTTTGGTTTAGATCAAACTGCACAATGAGCTTTTAGACAAACCGCACTTTTGTATGACCAAACCGCACTTTTGAATGACCAAGCCGCACTTTTGAATATGGCAAACCGCACAATTCAAGCTGCCATTCCGCACAATCTGGAAGGTCAAACCGCACAATGTGATGTCATTCCGCAGATTTTTCGAAAAAGTGGTAAAAATTATGTTTGAAATATGAAAATAAGCAGTATTGTAGCTTGATAGGTGTTAAACAAGAAAGTACAAGCGGATTTAAAAAAAGAAGCTTAAAAAGTGAATAATCTTGAAATAAGCTAACGAAAGAAAAAAAACTTGTACAAAAACTTAAATAAGCTTTTTTAACCACTATTAAACAACGAAATAAACATACGTTGAGCTAGATATGGTTTTAGATATAAAGGTTTATAGCAGTTTATGGGGATAAGCTTATAAAAATTTAACCGTGACCTTGTAGAATCCCAAATAAGCTGTGATAAACCACAAATAAGCTGTGATAAACCACAAATAAGCTACAAGGATCAACACCAATAAGCTACAACCAATATATAAGCTAAAAGTACAAAGCTTTTTGGATCAAATGAAAATAAGCCGCACCCTTTTTGACGAAAAACAAGACACGTTTTTTATATTCAAACAAAACGCACCCTTACTGGATATTAAAAAATGATTCTTAATTAATAAATAAAAATCGTAATCAGTTGCTGGTTTTAAACTAAGCAAAAAGAAAGAAAAGAAAAAGTAAGCTGAATCCAAAATAAGCTATCGTATAAGCTTAAAACACCACAATCACTATCACTAAATCCACATGTGGCTCGTGATACCAAATATTATCCCAAATATTATCCACTTTACAACAATAAGCAATAAGCCTAAACTAATAAGATAGAAAAGAGAGGAGAAAATGAAAGAGGTATTAGAGAGAAGAAAAGAGTGGAGGGTCTTTACACATATGAAAACACACACATGAAATGACCAACTCACACTCTCCATCACATGGAGAGTGTTTATATAGTACGGGCCGCGTATGGGCTTTTCTATTGGACCGCGCTTGGCTTAGAATGGGTTTAGAGCCCGAAACATAGACAATATTAGCTTATTGTCTAAGCCCGTTAAACCCGGCTAGCCTATTACAATACAAGACTATTAATTACTAAGATGACCTATCACATTCTTGTTCGACTTATTAAAATTAAGGCTATAATACTCTCACGCTGGAGGTGATTCGCAAGGACACCCTCTGCGCTTCACTTAACGTAGTGTTTCCATTTGTGTTGTCACAAGTTATCCGAGACTCGGCAATCAAGCATACACCCCAAGAACTCTTCGATCCCCATCGAAGCCTGATCGTGCTCATATTTGCACAATCAGTAAGGGTGAGCGGAAAAACCAAAAAAACCAAAAAAACCAAAAACTGAACTGAAAAAACCAAGCGAAACTAAAAACCGATGGTTTGATTTTTACTTTTTCAAAAACCGAAAAATTTCTGTTCGGTTTCGGTTTCCGTCCAAAAACAGAACCGAACCAGTTTTATAATAATATATAATTAATATAATATAAATAAATAATAAATCTAATTTTTAAATTCATATTTATTTTGTGAGAAGAATTATAATATATATATGTATATATATATATATATATCTTGATGTTTATATATATGTTTGTCATGTACGTGTGTTTACTTGACAATAATCGTTATATATATGACAATGAACACACTATGTTTATTTTCACTTGCATGTGTGTCTCATTTATATGTGTATAATTGTAGTAATTTAGGTAAACATTATTAGGCTCATATTGACAAAAAAATTACAAAAAATAACCAATTTTCTACGTAAAACATGTTTATTAATATAAATTAGCCACAACCAAATATAAACGGTTTGAAACCGAAAAAACCGAAAAACCGAACCGAAAAATTGAAAAAACCGAACAGCCAAAAATCGAGCGGTTCTGGTTTTTGGTTTTATAAAAACCGAATAGTTCGGTTTGGTTTCGGTTTTTGCAAAAAACCAACTCAAACCGAACAGTGCACACCCCTACTTTTAAGTGTGTTAATGCTTAATTTTCCATTTCTCGATTCACTTGTACAACATGCTCATTTACTTGTATTGCTTAATGTATGTTTAAGGATTTGGTTTGAACAATTTGTTCATTTACTTGTATCGCTTAAATTTAAGTTTGAAGAATTTATTATGTATACTATATATAATGGGTGTATCACACTTCCTCAAAACTGAAATTCTTGAAAACTTAGCTGGACGGAGTGGAGGTGGGTTTGGCAAACTCACCTAGGTGAGTTTCTAACTCACGCGCGAGTTGCCATGCCACCCTTCAAACTCACCTTGCCACATTGGATTTGCTTGGTGAGTTAATACTGAAAAAACCCATCTTTTGGTGAGTTTCTCACCTCACGATGAGTTTTATTTGTGGGCCACTTTTTTTTTTATTAAGTGTATTTTAATTGGTTGTGCGTGTGTGTGGATATTTAGTGGGTATATTTTATATAAAGTGGGTATTTTAATGAAAGATGAGTTTTAGTGGTAAGGTGAGTTCTTATTACGATTGAAAAGTGAGTTGTAATGTGAGTTTTATTTGGAGAGAGAAAGCTGATGTGGCGCTGACGTGTTAGGTGAGTTCTGCCTCACCACTCCATCCAGCATAATTTTATCTGAGTTAAGATCAACATAGACCCATTATTTGTCATAGATCCAATGAATCAATCTCAACCATCTATTTTTTCATCAAAAA
>BQNB010006680.1:83767-96569 GCA_026074375.1 Tanacetum coccineum | reverse complement strand
ATCAACGAGGAAGAAATAAAGCCGAAAGGTCCTACGAGCGACCTAAATAAATGACGCGTCTTAGGTAAACGAAAGATAATCGAAACTTGTACGACGCGCTTTCAAGAGAAAAGACATCCATATGTATTTGTGCTTTAGTTTATTCAATAAAGTATGACTATATAAAATTATAAAGTTTTTCGTCAAGTCTTGGCGTTTATCTAAAAATTACTACTTTTAGAAAGTTTTTAGTTTCAAGACGTTAATACCGTCCCCTATATTTGTTAAGTTTCCATATCTTCAAAATGCGCTAACTATCCATAATCGCTAAACTTCCAAGTCCGATCCACTAATGTTTTACCAAACTTACTATTTTTAGTAACTTTATCACTTTTCCTAAAATACGTTAATGACGTCTTCAAATGATGCTAATATATATATATATATATATATATATGTGTGTGTGTGTGTGTGTGTGTGTGTGTGTGTGTTACTATATGTTTCGCTAGTGTTTAGAAAGTCTAAAAATGTCTGAAAGTGTTCGAATACCCTTTTTACTATTCACATCAGCACACTATTCATTGGGTTTTGCCGAAAAATATTTCAAGTTTTATTTGGCTATAACTTGGCCGTTTTAAGTCCGATTTTAAAGTGCGATATGTGAAAACTATCTATTCGAAACAAGCTCTTCAAAAACTACTTTTACGCCTAATGAAGACATTTTTAGGTCGCTTAAAACCTCAACACTAATTCGTATCAGCAACATGTCTTTTCATAAATACTCCCAAAAATCCATCCAAACGCCACAATAGTGCTTATTCTAGCCTAATCCCGATCACTACCAAACCAACCAACAAAACCACACTTAATCTAACCTAATCCCTTCATTTCTATTGTTGCAACACACTTTTCAACTCATCTCACCATAACTTATAAAACAACAAACATAATACTTCTATTTTTTTATAAAAGTTGTCAAGTTACTTTTATCATTTCTTTTAAAAAAATAACACAAACACATGGATTCTTATACTTGAACAATATTCATAAGAATAAAGGAAATGAAACAAGAGATGGGTCAAGAATGCTTACAAGAATGAAGAACAAGTAGTGAAATCACAAGATCTATACCCCAAAATAATAGATCTAGAAAAACCCCAAATAATAACCAAACTCTAATTTGTAGATCTTGAAAATACATGGAATAAAAAGAAAACCTTCCTGGAATAACCTTGGATCTTGATAAAATGAAGTATGGAATGTTTGAATCTTGGTAGAAATCAAAAGTATGGATTGCGTATGTATGTATGTGTATGTCGTGAGCTAAGAGAACAAAAGAGGGAGAGAAAACAATTTTTAAGGCTATGAAATGATTGAAAACCCTAAGTTAAGAGAAGTGGATGTATTTATAGGCCAAGAGTTAGGGTTTTTGATTTTTCAATCAAAGTATAAGTGACCAACATACACCAAAGGTGTGTGTGTGGTTCAGCCAAACTAAGCTACAAGGACCATGGTTCATATTTTTTTGAGTCTTGATTCATTATACTTGTCTAAATTTTGAATTTCAAGTCAAATAGAGTCAAAGTGTGCAAGTAAACTCATGGTTTTGTTAAACTTGAGAAATGGTGCATGAGAAAGACTCTCTCATGTGTCACTTTCATACACATGCATGGGATTTTCAAGAAAAGATGCCATTTAATTAATTTCAAGGCTTATGTTTGCATTTGGCTTGAGTTTAGGCGTCCACAATATATCAAGAGGGGGGAGGTGAATGAAATTTTTAACATTACAATGCTTGACGGATGATAACTCGAGTTTACATGAAAAGTTTGCGGGTTTTCGGGGTTCCGTTTGGTCAAAAACGCGAAAAACGCAATTTAAAAGATAAAACCCTAAAATTAATATCGAAAGTGATTAAAAATCACGAAACACTTAGAAAATATAAAATAACTCATATAATATCTAAACTAATGAATATTCAATGCCGGAACGCGTCCGATGACGCTTTTCAGATTTACGCGGTTTGACTTCCCGGTAAACTGTCAGATTCAAACGTAACGTGTAAAAGTAAAAGATAATAATCAGAAAGGTTTAAAATGTTGACCTAAAACTTACAGGGTGTGACAGTTTGCAAGTCGTTGTGCTCTAATAGCATTGATGTATTGTTGAGTTGACATTGCAAAAGTGATGTGAAATGATAAGTTAGGATCGTTTTAGTGATTAGTGATTATGATTTGCTTATGATTAAAGTTAAAATGATTAAGTCTTTGGAAATTCACGAGATTTTACAAATCTATGACTTAAACCGGAAAAAATAAACTTTTACGGGATTTTACAAAGTCAAGAAGCAACCGTGAAATGATGATTGTTTGTTGTTAGGGTTTGTTGTTGTAAAGTTAATTATCTTTTAAGACCAAGTTTGAATTTGTAAGTCCTTGATTGTTAATGGTCCAAGTTTGTATGTCACTCAGGTTTGAAAAAGTATTAATTTTGTCTAAGACATTTACCAAACCTCTGTCAAGAATGTGGCAAACCTCTGCCAAGAATGATGACCAAACCGTTGGCAAATATGGCTAACCTATACCATGTGTAGCAAAACTCTGCCACGTATAGCAAACCTCTACGAAGAATCAAACCTATACGAAGTATCAAACCTCTACGAAGATGATCAAACCGCTGCGTACATCAAACCTCTATGAATTATCAAACCTCTATGAAGTATCAAACCTCTATGAAGTATCAAACCGCTACGGAGTTTTGATTTAGATAGAGTTTAGTTTAGATAAGCCAAGAATTGATCAAACCGCTACCACCTGTAAGCAAACCGCTGGCAAGTAAACTGCTACCAAGTGGCAAACCTCTACCACTGCCAAACCTCTATGCTAGCTAAACTGCTACCACTGCCAAACATCTACGACAGCCAAACCTCTACCACTACCAAACCTCTACGATAGCCAAACTGCTACCACTGCCAAACCTCTATGAAAGCCAAACCTCTACCACTGCCAAACCTCTACGATAGCCAAACCGCTATCACTGCCAAACCTCTATGACAGCCAAACCTCTACCACTGCCAAACCTCTACGATAGCCAAACCGCTACCACTGCCAAACCTCTACGACAGTCAAACCTCTACCACTGCCAAACCTCTACGATATCCAAACCGCTGCCACTACCAAACTTCTACAACAGCCAAACCTCTACCACTGCCAAACCTTTACGATAGCCAAACCTCTACATGTACTTTTTTTTAGCCTTTAGCTAACTTTTAACTTCCAAACAAAAACTAGTACTAAGCCTTGTCCTAACCTTTAACAAAGCTTTGACAAACCTCTACCAAGAACTTGATCTTGAAAAATAAGCTTTTTAACCCTTAATAAGCTACAAAAATAATGAATAAGCCATGAAATAAGGTGAAATAAGCTACAAAGTATAAGCTAAACTATAGTAACATAACAAAACTAAAACCGTAGCTTGGACAAGAAATTCAAGATCTTAAATAAGCTAAAAAACCGTGAGCTTATATAACAAATAAGCCACAAATTAAGCTTAAGATGTATACATGAGAAAAAGACTTAAACTTTAGACAAAATAAGCTAGTAACAACAACAATCCGTGAGCTTATTTGTGAGAAATAAGCTACGATTATGACTTATAAGCCGAATGCTTATAGGCCTTAAATAAGCTCAAAATAAGGTTAAATAAGCAAACCTGAATCACCAATCTAACTTAGGCTCTTGATACCACATGATAGACTTATCAATCACATACACATACAAACAAAATTCTTGAAGTTTAGAGAGAAAGAGAAGTTTTAGAGAGAGAAACATCAAAAGAAAAATGGCTACACATTAAAGAGTAAAAATGAGAAAACCCCTTTCCACATGAGGAAAGGGCTTTGTATAGTAATGTACTTGGGTCAGCCTTGGGTTTAAGTGGGCTTCCAAGGCCGGGCTTGATATCTAATGGGCTTTAAAGCCCGTAACTAGGCCCAATTAGATTATAGAATTCTCGGGAATATTAACTAGACTAATATAAGGTTTGGGAATATTAATGACCATCACTTTACATAAAACTAGGTCTAACAACGAATGCCTAATTTTAACCACTTTATAACTCTAATTAATTACATGGTCGGTCTTTGGGTATTGTTCTCATAACCTTTAAGCCAATTGAAAAACTCAATCAAGGTACTTGTGATATAAATATCAAAACATTTATACCTTGATAGTTTTGTAATTTCATAAATGCTCCCCCTCAACATGTGCATCGATATTCAAAAATGTTTTAGCATACGGAGGATGGAGTAAACACTTAAGTCCATACTTGATCACATTTTTATAAGTCTCATATTTTAATAATATTTTCTCTCCTTATCAAAAATGTTAAATCACTTGATATTTTGGATACTAAATGATTCAAATATGTTGAAAACTATTTAGGGTGAGAAATGTTCCAATTATTCACAAGCCATATTAGAAACATTTTAATGCTCCCCCTCAATAAATAAGGGATATATAAGATAGTGCTGAGTACAGTGATTTAAAAGATTTTGAATTTACTAAGAAATTTTTGAAAATCTATACTCAAGCACTATTTATATTAGCCTATATTTAAGTCTACACTACACATTATATATTCACAAGATTATGTATGAGACAGGACCTGAAAATGTTCAAACCAAAAATGACAAAATCATTATGTCCATGTCAGCAATCTGTAGTACGTCTCGATAATCTCCTTTTGGAAGTTGTCTTAGCTTCCCCCCAAACCAGCAATCCTTTCTTGAGTAGATTCAAAGATTTCTTGTAAGATGCATTAAGAAGACTTGATGTATAAAGCCCAAATATTCGAAGTACATAATTAATTCAAAACCGTAACACCAAAGTCAATTAAGTCCCGGATGTTCGCGTTTCTCCTTACACGATAGTGCTGATATAAATTGTTACACCAATCTTAACTAAGTCCTGGATGTAGACAATTACTTCCTCTAAGTAGCTCTTTTGTCAACTAATTATACTCCTTCAAAAATAAGCTTAGTGATTAACTGATTAGGGAAACATTAATTGAATCAGAAACACATCTGCTTATGCTTGAATAATTCTTCACACACCCCTTCCCCTTGGAAGCTTAAATGATGCATACTAAAAATAATGAGATATCTCTTCCCCCATATGGTTGAAATAGTACACCCGAAAGTAACAAGTTAAAACACTGATTTTCTTTGTGGTTATGTCATTTGTCTTCCCGGAATGGCTTGAAATGAAAGAAGGCTATGGACTCTATCATGTGTACTTGTTATATGTTCTAGTGTACCTACTCCTTCCCCCTTGCTGGTTTTGATACCTCAGAATCAACAAAACCTTATACGCACATATACTTGAGATTGTGTTCAAAGAATTACTAAGCTTAAAACTATCCCTTGAGAATCAACTTCAAGGCTTTTAAAACTATGTGATTATTTCCAAACATTTCTAAGTCTTTTATTACTTTGAAATGTTGGCAATATTGATCGAATGTAGTTTAAAGCCTAAATTCACTAAGTCTTAAATTGAAAATAAGTCCCCAAAGTTTGAAACAAATGACATCTAAAGCCCTTGTAGTTAATAGAAGTTAAATCCCTTATAAGTTGTTATCTGTCATTATCAAAAACTTTATCTGTTTATTTCGTGACTTATTTTGAAAGACTGTTTCAAAAGATTATTAGTAACAAGTTAAAACACTGATTTTCTCTGTGGTTATGTCATTTGTCTTACCGGAATGGCTTGAAATAGAAGGTTGTGGACTCTATCACGTGAACTTGTTATACGTTCTAGTGTACCTACTCCTTCCCCTTGCTGGTTTCGATATCTTAGAATCAGCAAAACCTTGTACGCACATATACTTGAGATTGTGTTCGAAGAATTACTAAGCTTAAAACTATCTTGTGAGAATCAACTTCAAGGCTTTTAAAACTATGTGATTATTTTCAAACATTTCTAAGTCTTTTACTACTGTGAAATGTTGGCAATATTGATCGTATGTAGTTTAAAGCCTAAAGTCACTAAGTCTCAAATTTAAAATAAGTCCCTAAAGTTTGAAACAAATGAAATCTAAAGCCCTTGTAGTTAATAGAAGTTAACTCCCCTTTAAATTGTTATATGTCATTATCAAAAACTTTATCCGTTTGTTTCGTGACTTATTTTGAAAGACCGTTTTAAAAGATGATTTGATAACACTTTCTCCCCCTCAAATAATGACCCGTTTTCTATTTAAAGAGATATTGTCATTGTTTGAGTGGTCGAATTGTCATTGAAAATCTTTTTGTGTTTACTGAAAATACTGATTCATTGTGAAGATAACTTTTTACCAATAAAAATAAGATTTCTCTTATTTTGACAAATAAATGCGCTGATACGTACACTTATTTGAAAGAAAGCACATGTTGTGTTGCAAAGTAAACACAAGCCTTTGCATGGTCATAAAGTAGACCATGTCTGAGAAAATTAATTCTCGTTGAGAGGTCAAGTTTTCTTTTTGGCAAAATACTTGCCTTTAAGATAAAGATCGGGCTGCTATCTGAAATAATAGCAAGCCATTGACATATTTTGAAAACAGTTTGAACTTCTGCTCAAACTTTATTTACAGCTCCGTGTTATTATTAAATAACATTTATAAAGCCGTAAATATTATCGATTGTCTAAAGACATGTCATGAGAATCATATTTTTGTATTTTCTGATTTTTTTAATTTTGTATTTTCTTTTTATGGTTTTATATTTTACTATTTTATTTTTGAAAAATTTATATAAAAGGAAAAATCTTTTTGGGTTTTTAAATTTTCTTATATACATATAATATACATGATATATCACGAGTTACCACCATTATTCATCCTCTTCCTCTGTCAGACTCTTTAGTTTTACAGGAGACATGCTTCTCATTCCTAGCTTTTCGATCAAGAAGTTGAATCTTTCTCGTGACAAAGCTTTTGTGAAGATGTCTGCGAGTTGATATTCGGTCCTGACAAAGTAGAGTTCCACTACTCCATTCTCCACTTGCTCTTTAATAAAGTGGTATCTCTCATCTATGTGTTTTGATCTTGAGTGTTGAACATTGTTACAACATAAAGCGATTGCACTCTTGTTATCACAGTACAGAGGAATCTTATTGAATTTATCGTAGTCTGTTATTTGTACTCTCATTCATAAGATTTGAGCACAACACCAATATATAGCAATATATTCCGCCTCTATACTAGAGATAGCAGTGCTCTTTTGCTTTTTGGACAACCAACTAACAAGTTTATCTCGCAAGAATTATGCACTTCCAGATGTGCTTTGTCTAGTATCTTGACACCCGGCATGGTCTGCATCTTCATATGCTGTTAGAGTATTGCTAGAATTTTTCGAATACCAAAGACCCATATCAGTGGTTCCTTTTAGGTATCAAAAGATTCACTTAACTGCATGGAGGTGCTTTTTGATAGGCTTTGCCTGATACCGGGCACACATGCACACTGCAAATACAAGGTCTGGTTTGCTGGCTATAAGATACATTAAGGAACCAATCATCTCACGGTAATGTGTAAGATCGACTGCTTTCCCCTATAGATCTTTATCCAGTTTACTTTTGTCCACCATTGGGGTGTCAACAAAATCAGTAGATAGCATACCATATTTCTTTATTATTTCAAGAGCATAATTTGACTGGTTAATAAAGATGCCTCTGGGACTTTGAGAAATTTGTAATCCTAAAAAGAAAGACATTTGTCCCATCATCGACATCTTAAATTTAAAAATCATTATTTTAGCAAATTCATCACACATAGTAGGTTTAGTAGAGGCAAAAAATTATATCGTCGACATAAATATGTACCAATAAGATGGCGTTGCCTGCTTTTTTGGTAAATAGTGTTGGATCGACTGCACCCTTGGAGAATTCTTGTAATAGTATTAAATTAGACAACATATCATACCACGCGCGTGAGCTTGATTAAGACCATAAAGTGCCTTTTTGAGCCTGTACATGTGATTTAGCTTGTCTAGATCTACGAATCCTTCCGGTTGAGAAACATAAACCACTTTGCGTAGCTCACCATTCAAGAAAGCCATTTTGACATCCATCTGATAGATTATCATGTTCTTGGTGGAAGCATTAGCAATAAAGATACAAATGGCTTCTAATTTGGCAACAGGTGCAAATGATTCCTCAAAGTCTATTCCCTCCTCTTGTCGGTATCCTTTTGCAACTAATCGAGCCTTGTTTTTTGGTACACCGCCACATTCGTCTTTCTTGACTTTGAAGATCCACTTTAATTTGATCAACATTATGAGATCTGGATACGGTACTAATTCCTATACTTGCAGTCTCTCGAATTCATGTATTTCTTCTTGCATTGCATCAATACAGGAGGGTTCGAGCATTGCTTCTTTATAATTCTTCAGTTCAACTGAAGTGAGAAAGGCATCGAAATAACACCACATAGTGTCAGCCTGAAGTTGCATTCTGGTGGAGACTGAGCGAGAAGGATCTCCGATCACATTTGCTATTGGATGATTCTTAGTCCATTTACCAAGAAGTTTAAATGGAGTGTGGGATGGCCGCACATTTAATGACGATCCTTGAGAAGTTGAGTCTTCATAAAGAGTTTCATAAAGTGGATAATCACGAAAGTGTGATTTTTTGGTGATTCTTCAACACCTTGAGAAATAATAAGAGATTGTTCTTGTTCTTGTGTTGATGGGATACTTGTTGATGGTGCATCTTGGTCAATTGACGTAGACACAGGTAAATCGGCTATATCAACAGCTCTTAGTGCAGCAGCTACTATAACTGGAGAAACATCACTGGTTGGAGGATTAAAGTATTCATCAAACATCGATTGGAACAAACAATCCCAATCATTTCTGGTTGGTGGGGTACAAGGTTGTTGAGGAATAGGGTTTGGTACGAGTCCTGAATTGGATTGTTCAGAAGCCATCGCTGTCAGCTCATCAGACGTTATATGAATAGTTTCCATAATTTTCCGAGTTCTCCTGTTGTAGATTCTGAAAGCTGAAGGTTCGAGTACCTGTAGGTTTCCAAACTAGTAGCATTACCCGCAGGTACTGGCTATAAGGGTAAGTCTTCTTGTTGATTTCCACTTAAATCCTACTTCAGTGAACACTTTACCTGTAGGTTTCCAAATATTATGTTATTGGTTTTGCTTATCAGACTTAGATTTAGAGCGTAGATTCACATCTTTCACAAAATCAAGGAAACATACATCATGATTTGCATCAAACATACATTGTTTACATTTAACATAAATTAACTCAGAATTCGCATTTAACATAGTATGCTTAATATTTGCATCACAAATAAGGTCTTTAACATGATTCTTTTTATTAAAACTTAAATTAGCTCTCCTAAGTTAGACTTTTACTTTATTCTTCATGTTTCTACTTGGTGTTTGCGAGATCCTATTATTATTTTTATTGCTTGTAGGCTTTGATCCGCTAGCACTAGTAGAACTCTTCAATCCTGTAGAAGCCAACACAGGTTTGTTAGAATCTTGTGTTTTGGATGACTCTACCTATTTATGAATGTTGCTCGAGAATGTGAGAGGTTTAAAAAACCTAACTTTCTTGAGTTTGTGCATTGGTGTGACAACTACCAATTTTCACTAGTTTTTGTAAAACTAGTGCATGTTTGAGAAACATAGACTAACAATTCCTGATTTTGCATTGGTGTGACAACTACCAATTTTTGACTAGTTTTCTAGCGCGTTCTACAAGTCCACTTATGGTGTCAGTATTTTCTATAGTCTTCTTCAGATAATCCTCATGGGCATCCATATTGTTCTTAAGTATATGAGAAAGAGGTTCTATGTCTAGCTTGAACATTCCTAGAGCAATAGTGGTGGCATTAGTTATTGTGGTGGCATTATCAAGCACAAGTTTACCTTTTAATCTCCTTAATTCATTTTGTAATGCTGTTGTCACAAAAACCTTTTCTTGAACTTGACCTTTTAAATCTGCATTTTCCATAGACTTGGAGTTCAATTGAGCAATCAAAGAGTCGCAGTGTTCTTTAGAAAGAGCACGTGTCTTTTTAATCGAATCAAATTAATCTTTGTAAATCTTTTTCAAATGCTCAATTTCTTTATGCAAACGCTCCATTTTAGAAAGTAATTTGGCCACACTATGCTCCAATTCAATGTTTATGGTTTCAATCACATCCATTTCTTGTTTTACTTTCTCTTCCTTGTTATTTTCTCTCATAGATTTGATGTGTTCCTTCAACTTACAGATGGTCGTGTCTTTAGCTTGTAGCTGAGCTTTCAAATCATTATTTTCAAAATATTCTAGAATTTCAAGAGCATTTTGATTATCACTAGATGTGTCCTTTTAAAAAAATTATTGATTGAGTTGCATTGTTGACTCAAGAGAAATGCAATGTTTTCAAGTTGTGAGTAACTTTTCGAAAGGTCATTATACGTATTTTGTTTGTTCAAAAGCTCAGCATCAAGATCCAAACACTTGTTACAAGATTCACTTTTCTTCATTTCCAAATTCACATCATCAAAAGAAGCAATAGAATTCATCACACATATCATAACATCTTGAGACATGATTTGGTGTAAGAGTCGATCATTTTCAAGAAAAAGTTCTTTCTTATGAATTTCAAAACACTGTTTGTCTACAGAACACTATTGAACAACAACTTCCATCTGGTTAAAAATTGTTTGTACTTCCGTTACCTCATTTAAAAGATCTTTATCAAAAACATTTAATATTTCTTTTAAGGTCTTTAAAAACGGAATAATTTCATTTAGAAAAATAGCTTTAGTGTGTTCAAACCCCAATTCCCCTTCTGTAATAGCATCAGGGTGTAATCCGCTTTTTCACTACAGTGTCAAACTGGCCAAGATGGTATTTAATCTTTTTAAGGCTTGTATTAACCACGCTTACCTTAGGAAGTTCCTTAGGAGCCTCAATTTTGACAGATGACGAAGCAGATTGGTCAGTATTAGGGTGTAAAGTTTGTAACCAGAAAGCTTGTTCAGCAGACAATTCTTGTTGTGGAACAAAACGTTTACCAAAATCTTTAGACAGTCGATTTAACTCAACATAATTAATTAGAGTAGTATTAACTTTCTTTTCTTTTGAAATTGGCTCGTTTTGTTTTGCAAGCATTTTAGATCAACTTACTTCTTCCAAAATCAATGTCTCTTCATCATCAATCACAGGACTAGCAGCATGTTGACTAGATATAACACTACCATCATACAAGGTTGGCTTAATCCACTGAGCTTTCTTGAGATAAAATGAATTTTGATAACCAAGAGCTTGTTTGTGGGTGTCATCATAAAAAACCCGCGGCTTTGTTAACATGTGCACTGTTTGAACAGATTGACCCACTTTATAAACAATATTATCAAGTTCTTTTATTTTTTTTTCCAAATCAAATTCATTTTCTATGTATTTACTTTCTTTTTTTTATTCATTTTTGAAAACAGTAAATGTTTGCAATAAAGATTCCTTTTCTTTGATTTGATTAGAAAGATTTGGTTCAAGTGAGTCAATTTGATGCTTAAGTGCAAACTTTTCCTTAATCATATCATCCATTTAAGAATCAATTCTTTTTTCACGAGTGCTTAAATCAATATTAAGACGTTATTAAATTTTTTTGGCTCGTTCTTTAAATCTCTCAAGCTCAGCGGTTACGAATTCATTATTCTTTTTCTTATTAGCCTTTTCCTAATTATTTACATGATTAATCATTTGTTCAGACATTTGTTCAATCACGGATAATATCATTAAATCTTGTTGTGCATATAAATTAGTATCTTGAACAACTGCCTATTGCTTTTCTTGTAAATATTAAGAGTACGAAATGATATTGCTATCACTTGTTATCTCATTATCTATAAAATTAACAACTGGTGTTTGCTCAAAATGCTGCATTGCATGCACACTTTGATTATCCCTATCATGATGATAGGGTTCAGAATAAGGTACCTCTGTGTTAGCCTCAAAATATTGAGTCGAACATGAAGTTCGTCCATTATGTATTTTAGTCTCGGTCAATCAATTAGTTAACGTTGTAATAGAAATGTATCGGGAATCGGGCTCGATAGTTAATCTAATAGTGTATATGTTTCTGGTTTAATCCTAAGAAAAACCCGAGCCCGGGTCCTAGTCAAATATCCCGGACGTCACTTAATGTGTCGGGGTATATAAGTAACTTTTCCTCTTTGGAAAAGTTAGTTGATTTCATAATAAACATTTCACTTTTCTATTTTCTCTCCCATCTCACTCTCTCTCTTATTTCTCTCTCTAGGAAATCATCTCACTCTCTTTCTATATTTCTTGATCTAGATTCGTGTATGATATGAAGGGTATGTGTTAAAGGGATCCTACAATTGGTACTAGAGCTTCAAGGGTGGATTCGTGTTTGATTTGTGGTTGAAAATCATCAAAATTCGTGGTATTGTTTTTTTGTTCGAAAAATATACCAAGAAAAATCAAGATTTGATCTTTGTTTGTGGTTAAAGGTGTTAAAGATTTGTACTTTCGGGCTTAGATCTATCCCTTGCATCATTACTAGGTGGTTTTAACATCATTTTGTAGCTTTCAAGAAAGTTTGATTATTTTTTCTTGGTTGCGTTTTGTCTAACTGAAAAGGTGTTCTTGATTGTGTTTTGGTCATTGCGTTTTGCTCTCACTGCGTTTTGGTCATTGCGTTTTGCTCTCACTGCGTTTTGGTCATTATGTTTTGCTCTCATTGCGTTTTGGTCATTGCGTTTTGCTCTCACTGCGTTTTGGTCATTCCGTTTTGCTTGTTTTGGTCACTGCGTT